>JAWNNO010001582.1:0-21917 GCA_035044985.1 Lordiphosa fenestrarum | reverse complement strand
ATGTATAGAATTATACACTTTAATTGAGCACGCTTGTAATGTAATATTTGTACTGAGTTGCTCTTGCGAGCGATCCTTCTTTTATTCTGTTAAAATCATCCCTTAAATCTAACTTATCTATTGCTTCGTTTGTAAGACGAGGCATGTGTATGTTTAAGTGCTTGTGCGTTGGTAATTATCATATGCACACATATAGTATGTGTCGGTCTTGTGGGAGGGGTACATCGCCTGTGTATCTCAAGGATCCCTACGCGTGGGGTCAGATACATCCTGACCCTTGTCAATGTGGCTATTAGTATTTATGTTATTACTAAGCAATATGTTTATGGGTTAAGCATATGATCTCTATCGCTAGATGTGAGTCGTGGGATCGTGGACTCATGTTTAGATTCTAAACATTCTCCGGGCCTAAAATGCGCCAGCCACTCATCCTTTGAATCTAGCGAATTTCCATGAAGTCCGATCGTCCCATGTTCTCGCTCGAACACGATACATTCACTTTTTCCTTTAAGCTTAAAGCAATACTTACAGTCCATGTCAAATATGCAGTAACTGAATGTTATTATTTAAATATTGTGTATCTAATTTAATGTTTATGATCATTTTGTTTGATTGTTTTTTTTTGTTCGTCATTAATTCCAGAATAACGGCGGCAGTACTATGCACATGGCAGCGCTAGACCCTAGAGCTGCCAGAAAGTCTTAAAAGCATAGTGATGTCGAAAGAAGTCGTATGGCCACTCTGGGTCACAGACAGTGACGAATGGCCACTAAATATGCAAATATAAAAAAATTTAATTTCTCAAAATCTGTTCACACGATTGCGATGATTCTTTTTGTATACTAAAGAGAATTGAAATCCATCCATGTTGGTACATCTCCCAGTTATCCCGGAATTCTCAAAAGAAAAGTTAGCAACGAATTGGATTTACTCAAAATCTGTTCTCACGATCGTGATGAAGCTTTTTTTTATAAAACAGGTGATAAGAATGCGCATCTTCAAGGTATCGTGCATGTTGCTACATCTCCTAGTTATCCTGCAATCTTAAATAGAAAAGTTACCAACGAGTTTAATGGCTATACTCAAAAAGATCCGAATAAGTTGGATGTTGAACATTTATTTTTTATAATTGTACAGAAAGCCTTAATTTAACATTATAAATTAATAAATTTTATGTTTATTTGCTTCATTCAGTTTTCCAGCGCTGGTTCCGTGACTGGTTCCATGACTGGTTCCGACCAGTGCTGCCAACTCTTCTGGGCAATAAACTGCTAAAATAACCTTCCAAACCTGCTAGAAACGGCTAGATCAAATTCAAAAATAGCCAGAAAAAAAGCCATTTTTGTTTTGATGAATTTTTTTAATATATTTCTATTTGAAAATTGAAAGGCAATTATCCAGCTCAATGAAATCCATATTTTCCTCAGCAGTGTAGGAGCTATTTGTTCCAATCATATTTAAGTACTTTTGAGGCACATCAAAGTTGTGACAACATTTATTAGATAGTCGCAATCCATAACTGTGAATATAAATTAATTAATGTTTAATAAAAAGTCAAAGTTTTTAATATTGTGTTAAAAAATATTAATTACCGTATGTGTAAAATCGAATTAAGTGTGTCAATGTTCATTGAGTTTCTTAGCTTCGATTTTACAATGTTCATCTGACTAAACACACGTTCGACTTCCGCGTTCGACCACGGCAGCGATAGTAAGTTTAAAACAAAAGAAGCCAACGCTTTAAATCGGTGATTGCCCCCCGAATCCACATAATTGTTTGCCTCTGCCCAAAATTTTACAGTGCAATCCGTATTTTCCCATTTTAACAGATGTATATTGTTATACTGTAGAACGACCTGTTCAATCTCAGAGACAGGCAGTTTGAAATGCTCTAGAATATTATTGACAGAGCCCTTTTTAGCATTTAAAATTTTCTCAACAGAAAAAATGTCGATTTGCTGAAGAATTCGAAAGTTTTCGGGAAATCTGAAAAAAAAAAAAATAAAAGAAGTGTTAGCCTAATTAATTATATATATATAAAATTGCTTACCTCTGTTTAAGCTCATCTATAAGTGAAATTATAAACTCCGTGCACCTAAATCGAATCTCTATTTCCACTTCGTCAGAAATCTTTTCCTTAATTTTTTTAAGCAATATTTCAAAAGCATAACCTAAATGTAGATCCCTCTTGACATTTCCTTTAAAATCTGTATGTAAAACGTCAACTTTGTCTTCAAGGGGTATTACTTTTGATTTTAATGCATTTATTGCAAATACAAGATCTGTCAAAAGTTTGCTTGCATTTGAATTGGTGGCTTGAAAATTTTTGTTTACAGTCTGCATTTCGCTTAATACAGGCTTTAAAAACGTTAAATACAATAAATTAATTTCATCGCTGAACAATTTATGTATGGTTTGCGCTTTAAAACATTTTTCTTTTGTTGCTGCATTGCAAAAATGAAGCTTAAGTTCAATCCACTGATCCACAATTCTTGCAACTGCAGTTTCTTTGGAAAGCCACCGTGTTTCGCAGACTTTTGGAATTTTAAGAGGTGCCTTAAATATAATAAAAAGTGTTAGAAAAAGAGATAACTAGACTTTAAACATAGACAAGACTACAAACAAGACTGGACAAACACAACGCAGATTAGTCAGATCTAAAAAGACATACAAAAATATTAAGGAACTATATATTGAATATTAAAACACATACATATACATAAAATACAGATTCTATTATACCTTATCACTATTAATCAGCTCATACATTTTTTGATAATCTGATTGGCGCTTAATGCTTTTCGAGAACCAATTAAAGCTTTCGTATTGTATACGAAAGGAAAGGAAACAGCGTCTCCAAGAATTAAAGGATGCAAGACCACCTCAGCCAGCTGCACCAGCAATGGAAATGCCCACATTTAGTGGAAAACCCAAAGAGTGGATTAAATTCTATGGATGGTTTAACAAAAAATGTATAGAATTATACACTTTAATTGAGCACGCTTGTAATGTAATATTTGTACTGAGTCGCTCTTGCGAGCGATCCTTCTTTTATTCTGTTAAAATCATCCCTTAAATCTAACTTATCTATTGCTTCGTTTGTAAGACGAGGCATGTGTATGTTTAAGTGCTTGTGCGTTGGTAATTATCATATGCACACATATAGTATGTGTCGGTCTTGTGGGAGGGGTACATCGCCTGTGTATCTCAAGGATCCCTACGCGTGGGGTCAGATACATCCTGACCCTTGTCAATGTGGCTATTAGTATTTATGTTATTACTAAGCAACATGTTTATGGGTTAAGCATATGATCTCTATCGCTAGATGTGAGTCGTGGGATCGTGGACTCATGTTTAGATTCTAAACATTCTCCGGGCCTAAAATGCGCCAGCCACTCATCCTTTGAATCTAGCGAATTTCCATGAAGTCCGATCGTCCCATGTTCTCGCTCGAACACGATACATTCACTTTTTCCTTCAAGCTTAAAGCAATACTTACAGTCCATGTCAAATATGCAGTAACTGAATGTTATTATTTAAATATTGTGTATCTAATTTAATGTTTATGATCATTTTGTTTGATTGTTTTTTTTTTGTTCGTCATTAATTCCAGAATAACGGCGGCAGTACTATGCACATGGCAGCGCTAGACCCTAGAGCTGCCAGAAAGTCTTAAAAGCATAGTGATGTCGAAAGAAGTCGTATGGCCACTCTGGGTCACAGACAGTGACGAATGGCCACTAAATATGCAAATATAAAAAAATTTAATTTCTCAAAATCTGTTCACACGATTGCGATGATTCTTTTTGTATACTAAAGAGAATTGAAATCCATCCATGTTGGTACATCTCCCAGTTATCCCGGAATTCTCAAAAGAAAAGTTAGCAACGAATTGGATTTACTCAAAATCTGTTCTCACGATCGTGATGAAGCTTTTTTTTATAAAACAGGTGATAAGAATGCGCATCTTCAAGGTATCGTGCATGTTGCTACATCTCCTAGTTATCCTGCAATCTTAAATAGAAAAGTTACCAACGAGTTTAATGGCTATACTCAAAAAGATCCGAATAAGTTGGATGTTGAACATTTTATTGAGGATTTTTTATAATTGTACAGAAAGCCTTAATTTAACATTATAAATTAATAAATTTTATGTTTATTTGCTTCATTCAGTTTTCCAGCGCTTGTTCCGTGACTGGTTCCATGACTGGTTCCGACCAGTGCTGCCAACTCTTCTGGGCAATAAACTGCTAAAATAACCTTCCAAACCTGCTAGAAACGGCTAGATCAAATTCAAAAATAGCCAGAAAAAAAGCCATTTTTGTTTTGATGAATTTTTTTAATATATTTCTATTTGAAAATTGAAAGGCAATTATCCAGCTCAATGAAATCCATATTTTCCTCAGCAGTGTAGGAGCTATTTGTTCCAATCATATTTAAGTACTTTTGAGGCACATCAAAGTTGTGACAACATTTATTAGATAGTCGCAATCCATAACTGTGAATATAAATTAGTTAATGTTTAATAAAAAGTCAAAGTTTTTAATATTGTGTTAAAAAATATTAATTACCGTATGTGTAAAATCGAATTAAGTGTGTCAATGTTCATTGAGTTTCTTAGCTTCGATTTTACAATGTTCATCTGACTAAACACACGTTCGACTTCCGCGTTCGACCACGGCAGCGATAGTAAGTTTAAAACAAAAGAAGCCAACGCTTTAAATCGGTGATTGCCCCCCGAATCCACATAATTGTTTGCCTCTGCCCAAAATTTTACAGTGCAATCCGTATTTTCCCATTTTAACAGATGTATATTGTTATACTGTAGAACGACCTGTTCAATCTCAGAGACAGGCAGTTTGAAATGCTCTAGAATATTATTGACAGAGCCCTTTTTAGCATTTAAAATTTTCTCAACAGAAAAAATGTCGATTTGCTGAAGAATTCGAAAGTTTTCGGGTAATCTGAAAAAAAAAAAAATAAAAGAAGTGTTAGCCTAATTAATTATATATATATAAAATTGCTTACCTCTGTTTAAGCTCATCTATAAGTGAAATTATAAACTCCGTGCACCTAAATCGAATCTCTATTTCCACTTCGTCAGAAATCTTTTCCTTAATTTTTTTAAGCAATATTTCAAAAGCATAACCTAAATGTAGATCCCTCTTGACATTTCCTTTAAAATCTGTATGTAAAACGTCAACTTTGTCTTCAAGGGGTATTACTTTTGATTTTAATGCATTTATTGCAAATACAAGATCTGTCAAAAGTTTGCTTGCATTTGAATTGGTGGCTTGAAAATTTTTGTTTACAGTCTGCATTTCGCTTAATACAGGCTTTAAAAACGTTAAATACAATAAATTAATTTCATCGCTGAACAATTTATGTATGGTTTGCGCTTTAAAACATTTTTCTTTTGTTGCTGCAATGCTAAAATGAAGCTTAAGTTCAATCCACTGATCCACAATTCTTGCAACTGCAGTTTCTTTGGAAAGCCACCGTGTTTCGCAGACTTTTGGAATTTTAAGAGGTGCCTTAAATATAATAAAAAGTGTTAGAAAAAGAGATAACTAGACTTTAAACATAGACAAGACTACAAACAAGACTGGACAAACACAACGCAGATTAGTCAGATCTAAAAAGACATACAAAAATATTAAGGAACTATATATTGAATATTAAAATACATACATATACATAAAATACAGATTCTATTATACCTTATCACTATTAATCAGCTCATACATTTTTTGATAATCTGATTGGAGAACCAATTAAAGCTTTCGTATACAATATACTCCAAAGATTCAGGCAAAAACTTTTTACAGGCCGAATTTACTGCTAACTGCACGGAATGGCATACACATTTGATTAATATTAAAGAAGGAACGTTCTTCTTCAATTCGGTAAATACGCCTAGTTTTGAGCCAACCATTACGCTAGCGTTGTCGGTACCGATTCCAATTAACTTCATAATATTAAGTCCCAATCTTTTTAGCTCTTGACGAAGGCTGTCAGCTATGGTCTTCGAATCTCCTGCCTCAAGTGGGACAAGAGACAAAAATGTCGATACCATTAACTGCCGGTGGGAACTAAAAAAATTAATTACAACACCTGAAAATAATACTCGAATGGTTTAACCGTTTTAATAATTCATAAAGTTTATTTTTAACTTACCTAGGGACTTGCAAACACTGACATCAGTACTTTCATCCAGCAATAAACTGAATTGAGCATCACCAATATCAGTTTTTAGCTCCTCCAGAAAACATGGTCCCAAAACATTTTTTATTATGTTTGTACACTTCGTTCGGTGAACTTTGACTTTGTCGCCATCAAATTTTGTGGCGCACAATATACCCAAGTGATCGATGGGTGAAATTGCAGAATGGGATGCAATATACAAACATAAGGCTGCTTCTTGTTGCTTCGTTTTAGGAAGCACATTTGGTGTAAACACAATTTTATTTTTTTGAGTAAAGCAACTCGTTGCCGCCTTATGTTTGTTGGTTTTTGCATGTCCCTGCAAATCGTACAGTTTTGAAACTATACTGGATTTGCAATATCTGCAATAACACTTATTATCGTCATTGGGATCAATTGACAACCAATCCTTGAACAACGGATCGCGAAGCCAAGTGTCTCGAGGTTTTTGTTTATACTGAACTTTTGGCATTTTATTATAACTTTTTGCTGCGTCTTTAGCCTTCGCATTTAACAATTGTGAAATTCTTGTTAGTGATGGAAAATATACAAAAAGATGGCAATGCTGCATCGGTTTTATGCACGATGTATTGCAGCAGCTATCGATTAATGTGATGCCACGTTTAACGTTAAGGGAGTGCTGCCAGAATTTTAAATAATGCTATAAGAGGCCAGTTTGATTTTCAAAAATGCCAGATTTCCCGCCAGCAGCTAGCTAACAATTTTTCCTACATTTGACAGTTGAAAAATGCCAGATCTGGCCGGCAAAAGGCTAAGTTGGCAGCACTGGTTCCGACTGCTAAACTGGCGCCCTTCCTATCATTTTAAAATATCAAGACAAGGCACCCCCACTGATAAGCGTTTTTCTCAAAAACTATTCACACGATTTGCATGATTTTTCTTTTAAAACACTCTTGAATATGTTACCTATCCAATGGTATATGGCTTATTATGGTACATCTACCGAAAGATATATGTCTTGATTAATACAAGCAATTTTTATTGGCCATTTTATATGGAGGAAACATGAGGTTGGTCCACTGCACACTGGGTCCAATTGCCGATTTTTGGCATAAAGTCTAATATTGATGCTGCAGATCTGAAACTCGGTATATATGATAGTTTTAGAATGCATAATACATGAAAAAAAATTTGGATGATTCCGGACACGCCTACTCTTACCGCCCATATACGAATGCATTGCGTATACGTACCGTACGCACGTATGTTGATTTTTTGATTTCCCGGTTATACTTTAGTTAAAATAAATGGTAACATTTATTTAATATAAGTGAGGTGCAAACATATTTATTAAGGCTTGAAGCTTCAGCTTTTTCAAAAGCACATCGCGAATTGTAACTAAAAATTAAAAATAGTTCTTAACAAAAAAAAAAATTAATTATCTTCTACTTCTAATTCGAAAGAGTAGGAACTTGCAGCATCACATTCAGAATCAGATTCGGAATCACTGTTTAGTGAATCATTCCTAATATAAGGTGCGATATGAGGTGTTTCTAAAAGTGAAATGACTTCTTTTGGCAACAATGATTTTTTTAATTGAGCTGTCCTTTTTTTTAATGCAATACTCGAAAGAAGTGGATCTGAGGAGTCAATTGATCTATGAAACACGTCAATTAAATTGTTCGCACGCGAATTATAGAGAGCGTGTGATCTCCTATCCTGTTTATACAGCTTATTGCGCGCTTCCGATGCATTTTCGCCAAGACAACCTACCGGAACAACCGATGATGTTATTATTTGAGATCCATGAACCAGTATTTTATGCAATGTTGGGGACATTGGGTACCACGGGTAATTGGTCATAAATGCAGTAAACGTTTCTTTTTAGAGTTTTTGGAACTTAAGTGCATTGAAATTCACAAGAAATTGCGATTAAAATAATCCGGAGGCTTTCAAGTAAATCTATTTCCAATTCCAAAATTAATGCTTATAATTTTATATTTGAAAACGCTTTCCTTGCCGTATTGCCATCGTTTGTGTTCCCATTTCTATTATGCTTTGGTTTATTCTCATGTAAGCCCATTTCTAGATACATTTTCTTTCGTATACGTTTTTTTTCCATCATTTGAATTTTTTCCATTTTATCCCTTACTTTCCATTTTTTGAATTCCATTCTGTAAGCAATCTGAAGTAACAATTCAAATATCCGTATCAAGGCATGTACAGGGCTAATCCCGTATTGAAGATTTCCGTGATTTGGTGTAAATATCCGTGCGGAAATATCGGTGTTTGCCATAAATTGTTTAGGACCAGCTCCACAGATCGGGCATAATTGACAAGATTTTGTGCCAGTCAAAATATTTAAATCCTTACCATCTATTAAGGTCATATAAAGATCATATGATATGTTTATCTGTATTCCGTTTGAAGTTGTGCATATAAATGGTAACAGGTTTCGTATTTGTATGTCTAAATTTTCTTTTTCCTTTAGAATGCGTTCCTTGCTCTCCCTGACAAATTCCATTTTAAGTGGCCTACAATATTTGACTGACTGGGGTGGTAGATTTAGCCAAAGAACATTTCTTGTGAAGAAATTTGAATTTGAATTTACTAACCGTTATTATCTAAATATTCAAATAAGTTTAACGAGTTGGCAGTCCCTATATTTAAACAAGTTGTCAGCTCACACCTTTAGTATTTCTTTAGTAGAACTTTAGTATTATAAGTATTTCTGAATTTACCATAATATCTATCGATAAGTATCGTTCGATCGACTAGTTCGCGATAACTACTCGCTTGGGTTTAGTAAAAAGGGCGCCCGTAATGGAAGAAGAGCGTGAGTGGTAAATTTCTGTTAATAATATCTAAGCTTAATTTTGTAACCTATGAATAGGTAATAAAACCTCACACCACAGTATAGAAGAGCTGAAGGAGTTGTTCTTTTACATTTCGGATCGGGCAGGGGCCTACAACATTTTTTATTACGCTCCTGTTGCAACACCCGGCTGGGGTAGTTGTGGGCACGCAGGCGGAGCAAGGAAGTTGTGAGACTCTGGATCAGCTTGGCTGAGGGAATTGGATCAGCATCTGACTGATGATCAGGATTTGGCTGTGAGACTCTGGATCAGCTTGGCTGAGGGAATTGGATCAGCATCTGACTGAGGATCAGGATTTGGCTGTGAGACTCTGGATCAGCTTGGCTGAGGGAATTGGATCAGCATCTGACTGAGGATCAGGATTTGGCTAAGGGACACTGGATCAGCTGCGAGCTTTGGGCCCTCGATCCTCCAACGTAATGCAGGCCCTCGGTTCGCATAAAATGGGTGACATTTTGCAAAAATCCGTCCGTTTTGATGGCACTCAAGACTGATTATCTGTAGAAGAGTTTTTATATAGAGTGAAAACTCTAACAGTTGAGAATTTGGATGGAGATTTCGAGCTTTATAGCAAAAACATACATCAGCTTTTGGTAGGCAAAGCCAGCAGTTGGTTCTGGCGGTTCCATAAGCGGGTGAAAACATTCACCTAGGTTGAATTTTGTATAGCTCTTCGGGAACAATATCGAGAGAGTCGATCAGCTACCGAACTGCGTGATCAGATTCGGTTCCGCAAAAAACATTTGACGCTTTTTATGGGAGCGTTTGTAAACTAATGGACAAGCTATCTGTTAGTTTTGCTGAGGAGGAGTTAGTAGAAATGGTTCAGGGAAACCTAGTGATATGAAGGACAGACTTTTATTTGAGGATATTTCTTCTATTTCGGATTTGCGTCGCTTGGTTCAAAAGCGAGAAAATTTTTTGAATAATGTGGCAGCTATACCAGAAGAAGCCACAGCCAACGCTATTTCCTGATTTAGCCGAACTTTAGCTAATAATAAATTTAGTAAAAATGTTTTTCCTGTACCACCAGGTGCATCTAAAAAGAATATTTCGCCTCTTTCCGCAGCAGTGCTTTCCAACATTTTACTGTAAATATTTTTTTTCTCATCAGTGAGCGAGCTCTCACCACTATTATCAATTTATCTCAAATTATTGATATTATAACTAATTTCTCTGATATAATCTCTATTCAGTAGCTCTGTATCAGATCTACTGGGCTTCGGCAGTCCATAAACTATCAAGCATTTTCATCCTAAATACATTAAAATGTCTTCAATATGGCACAGACAGTCGTTAAAAACTTTATCCATGAGATGGTCAATATTACCATCTGATTACTGTTAAATACTGTGTATAATGTCTTCCGAGAGGCTTTCTTTATGATTAATCCATAAATTTAACGCATCAGATAATTGACAAAATACTAACATTATTGCAAAAAGTTCGCGTAACTTAAATGGAGCAGTACAAAGTGCAGCTTCTGCCATAGTAAACTCCCAATGACTGTTATCTTCAAGTAACCCCAAAGCTTTACACGCCAACTGAAATGTGCTATATTCAACACCATTAACAGTTTTAAGGTATACAAATGAGGTTGGTCCTCGTACCTCATGGAGTAAAAGTCTTAAGTAATAACATTCAGTGTTATTAGGGTGGACTGTGTAGACTCTTCCCAAAGCTCGATCTTTCTTAACCCCAGGAAAATTGACCACATAAACTCCGCGCCTTTTTCTCCCAAATTTATTCTTATGCCATGTGAAATAAGAGGGTACTTCAACATGTAGTAGAGTTTTCGCAAAATCATCTGTTTTGCATAACTCAAAAAATGCTATTAATGTTGTTTTGGGTGGGTTCATGAGATTTCTCTGTAATTGGTTTTGATCGTTTGGGTCAAACACAACTCTCTGGCCGTTTTCTAAGTGCACAGCCAATTGGAAAACAGTCGGAAACCTTTCATGTATGGCAAACGAAAGAATTCTCCACACGGCTTCTGAACTGCAAATGTATTTACCACTTTCATACATTTTAATCTCGTCTTTTTGATTTTCGAGTGCAAATGATGCTTGATCACTGCCCTTATTTACATATTTGCATATGTATTTGATACTCTTTACAGAGCTGCAGTACTCAATATTAATGTGAGCTTGAATAGTTCGTGAAAGTACCTCGTTATACGGTAAAATCCACCGGTTATCTATGATATTACCATTATGTTCTACTATAAAACCACAGTGGACCGCAAGGACAATGTATCACATTAGCTTTAACAATGTCGTACAGAATAGGATCATTTTCAGAATCAGGTATTTCTGCACAAATAATTGAATCAATTTGATCTGGCATAACTGATTTAAATAACCAAAGTAGAATGTAAACATGTGGCAAACCACGCTTCTGGCACTCTACAGAGTACATAAAGCATTGTAATTTTCCAAATAATTCACCTTTGTCTAATAATGCCATTATTGCTTTAACTTTTAAGTGAATAACTCTAGCAATAATGTCATGGCGATCGTGAGGCTTTTGCCCAGGTAATAACAAATCTGTAATATTTTTCCATTTAGGATTGCAAGTAAATGTTATAAAAAGATCCGGACGACCGTAATGACGAACATATGTCATGGCATCCTGAGCTTTTTCATGCATATATCGTGGCAATCCGGTAAATGAAGTTGGAAGTTGGATATCAGTATCTTGTCTTCCTATTGCATCTTTAAGATGTATATATTCTTTTGCCCTACGTTTTGCTTGGCTATTTCGAAGAAAATTTAGCCTTTCTGTTTCAATCTTGGCATACATATCGACCAATAATTGGCTAAAAAGAGACCGAAAGTAAAATAATTGATTCATTTCTGATTGCCGATTCATGATTCTATAGCTATAAAAGCTTGATGCTGACACAGTTGTTTTTAACTCCGTGTTTTTATGAGGATCAATTTGAGGTATTGTAATGCAATATCCGTCTTCACCTCGGCAAAATAGGAGTGGATATTGCAAAGCATCATAAGAATTTTGCAATTCCGAGATACGACACTTCAAATTATTACGCTTTTCAATAACTATATCTCTCTTTTTAAATTGCTTTTCAATAACTATATCTCTCTTTTTAATTTGCTGCCCAACTATCGACAACGCAACCTCACTTACAGTGGGTGCATTAAATTGACCTCTATGGGCGTTTACTGGTTTTTTGTCAGCTCTAATAATCATTTTAAAGTCCTTGTTATTTGCTGGAACTTTTTCAAGAGCACTTTTTAAATCTTGAATGTATAGTATGTGTTATGCTTGTGTAACATTGATTGTAGTGATTTCACTAATTCAAGTTTCACATCTCGAATATTTTTGCACCTCAGATTTGCTTCTTTCTCATCTTCACCAACAAAATATATTTGAAGAAATTTTGGCTCATGACCAGACTCAGGCAAAATATTACCAATTAAATGATAAACCTGGCCTTGTACTTTAAATGAAGGATTAAAGCCGGCATCTAAAATCTTTTTAGCACCAAATGAAGTCATTTTAAAACAGCTATTGTATTTCCTAATGTGGTCCATAAAATGAACATGTTTGGGATGATTACCTAAAATTAAACTTTTAAGCGGCTCAGGTGGAATTCCCAGAGGAGGAATTTGGACTTTTCAACTTTTACAACACATGCCTTTTGATTCTAGTTTCCATTTAAGAGCATTACAAATCTCACATTTGGAGGTCATAGAACCTAATGCAATGAGATTGTCATTTTCTGCATTATATTCGTTTCGGAATCATACTTAAAGCCAGACATTGCTTTTACCTTCCATGGACGCAAAACTCTGATTTATTGAATGCTAGGATTATTTTGTTCATATCGTCTAACAGCTATTCTGTGCACATCTGGATTGTTGGTCTGAAATTTCATAGCTGCATTGCGGTGGATTTGAGGATTCTCAGTCGATATTTTTTAACTGCATTGCGGTTGATTAGCGGATTCTGTGTCCGATATTTCTTATCAGCATCGCTTAGCTCTTTACGATGCCCATCGCGATATTTTTCTGTTATAAGCTTTCGCTTCCTCTTTTGGGTTAAATCAGAAAATCTAGCTCGTTTTTTAATGGGTTTTTTAACATCCACTGATTCAGCTTGTTTTCTATTGGGTATTTGCACATCACTTGACTCAGAACCAATTTGTGAAAAGGAATCAATATGATGCAAAGTGTAAACTTCAAAATGGCCACTATTAACATTGACAGTGAAGCGTAATCTTTTTACAGGATTTCCTAGATCACCATATGCAATGTTAGGTGCTCTGTTGAGAAAGACTTCTAAACGAATTGCATATATTTCTGCAGCTGCCATTATTTCACATGTGGTACCAAAAGATTGTGGTAGCAACATTTCGATCTGATATAGTATTGAGGTACCATAACTATTACCTTGTGGATTAAAGGTATATTCTCTGAAACGATTCAATTGTTGAACCAAATGCGTTACTATTTGCTGCCGAATTAAGCTGGCAGATTCCTGTGTGTCATATAAAACATATGAAATCGCCCTAAAAAGGCAAGCGCCATCGCCAATAATGGGAACTACGCGGTGAGGCACCAACGCGCCATTAATGTCTAAAGTCTCTATTGACATTGCGGTCAAAGTTGACCTTGCGTTATTGCGCTATTTTTATAGAAAGAAGATATATTTATATCTAAAATCTAAAATAAGTCAAAGAAGACTTTGCTATGTATAACGTGTAATAGGCAATTATGAGCAACAACGTTATTAGCGTCTATAAACTATTTGTATAGAAAAAAGATATATATATCCTTTTATTATAACGTGTTAAACGAAACAACGTTTATAGCATCTATGCACTATTTGTATAGAAATAAGTCAAAACAGACTTCGCTATATATAACGTATTATAAGTAACAACGTTATCAGCGTCTATACTTCGCTATTTATAACGTGTTAAAAGAAACAACGCTGTCAGCGTCTATACTCTAATTGTATAGAAAAAAGAGATATATATATCGAAGGCTGAGTGGCCTTGTTGTCCCTCGGTTGTGTCACCATTTTATTGTAGGAGCGCAGCGAGTTTCGATGTTACTCGATTAAGGTTCTGATTCCAAGTGAGTCCCAGTACTCCACTCGGCACCTTTATATACCCTTCACATACAACGAACCACACCCGACTACCTTGCAACATAGGAACCGTTCCGACCAATCTCGCTCTAACCAGCAACATTCTATCGAAGTAGGCTATACAGCATGTTAGCAGGCCCCGCCTGGATAAAGGCCACGTAGCCCCAATTTGACATTCCAGTGTTGCTAAATCAGTAAACTGTTCTAACTGCCACAGTAACATTTCTAATTGTTGTTACGTATGGAATTTACTATGACACGACACGGACTTCCTGACATTTACACGTCCTCGTGTAATTGACGTACGAATTTTTAACGATCTTACACTTTCTCCAAACCGACACGGCTATCCTGACGATTACGCGTCCTCGTGTGGTCAGAGCTCAAGTCCTACTTAAAACTGTTCAGCTATTTAAAACCTTTTTCTTTTATTTCTCTCTTTAACCAATCACAATTTGTCTTTATTGTACCAAAATCTTACAAAATTTTTCTTTTCATTTTCTTTGCAAGCTGTTGCATTTAAATAACTTTTTACATTCTCACAACAATATCATTTCAGATTGTCTTTATTAAGTCAGTGTTTCTGTGCAAGGAAGATTATACATAATTTTTCAAACCACAGCCACACCATCATATGCCCCACACGCCATGATCAAAACTTATGTTTTGCACTTGTGCTTGCACTATGAGGCATGCGCCAAATTCAACTCTTTTTTCTCGCATAACATTACTGCCTTTCAACAGTTTCATCAACACTCTCAGTGGTGTCTTCCATACCGTCTCTCTCAACGTTTTCCAGTATAATCCAATATAATCTTCACTCACATCCAAATCGGTAGGTAGTTGTCCGTCCGGTAGTTTTCTTACATTTTCATGAGCATACTTATACGTTCTCTTGTTAGTCAGTGACTGTAGCGTATATCTATCTCCATCCAAAACTTCAGTCACTAAAAAAGGTGCTCTAAACTTTGGATCTAATTTGGTTTGATTCCTTTCCTCATTCTTTAATAGTACAAAATTTCCCACTTTGTGTCTGACCACTTTTATCATAGCTGGACCTCACCCAACGCGTCTTGCCACGATCGACTACTAGTCTCAACCGCTGTTAGCAAGCTTTTTAAAGTAGCACGGCTAGCTCCTGTCGCAACCAAATGTAAACCTATTTTCTGCTTTGAACAGAACTCACTGAATTCCGTACCAGCGAAACATCTTCCCTGATCCGCTATTATGCGTTTGGGTACTCCAAACAACGAGACAGATGATGTTAAAGCATTTATGCAGCTTTCAGCATCTAGCTTAAGTGTGTGACTCAAGAATACGTAATTCGTAAAAGCATCTACTTGGACAATAACATATTTCTTTTAGTTTCACAATAATATTAATTCTTTTTCCAGAAAGTTTTGTCCTTATCTTTTCTTTCATCAGCGAACATTCCGCTCCAGAATCAAACGTGATTGCAAACCTTTCTCCTCGGTGTACCATTTATCCTTTGGGCTCTACGATGCAACACTGTTGCACCCTTTTCACCGGGAGTTCTGCAACCATCTTCTTATTGCAGTGCGTCGATATGTGCCCCTGTTCGCCACTTTTGTAGCAAGTTACAGTTGCTTTGTCCCGATGTTGACGTTCGCCCTTGCCGTTTCGATCACTCCCTTACGTTGAGTGAGTTTCTTGGTTCGTGGATCTGCAATCAACCATTTTGTGTCCCAGTTTGCCACACATATGACATTTGATTGCGGGTTTTAGAGGCTTCTCTACTGGTGTACCCCTTGGTGTTCTGAAAAAGTGTTTTTCCTCTTGTTGAACGTAAACGCCTTTAGCTCGGACTGCAATTCGCTTCTAGACTTCAGGTTCGACGTAAAGGTCAAACGCTGCAGTCGACTATTGACGTTGGACAAATGAGCAAGTGTAATTGATACAGCAATATTTTCAATATCCATCTCGCGCCATTTTGTCATAAGCGTAGTCACCTTGCGGCTAGCATTCACAGCCAAGTTTTCATCATCGGTTGGGCGACTTGACAGCATTCCCAACGCCACAGCAGCTGGCGTGTCCACAGAAGTAAACTGCTGTACGAAAAGTTCTTTAAAATCCGGCCACGCCATGTCAGGGTAGCTGATTGAAACGCCTCACTAAGCGCCATCAAGAGCTGACCTCTTTTTAGCTGGTTCCCACTCAGGATAATGTCCGCCGTGTTGCACCAGGAAGAAGCGTGAGCACCAGAAAGATCTGCATTAAACTTGGGCAGTACCACCAATTTGGTTTGGGTCGATTCGGCCCTCGAGGATTGTATGGCTTTCGCTAGTTCGATGATGCTTTGGTTTTCCAACTCCATTGTTGCACGTAGCGATTCGTCCGGTACTGCAGGCTGCGGCACTGATCCCACTTCTGATGTCGAAAGCTGAGTGGCCTTGTTGTCCCTCGGTTGTGTCACCATTTTATTGTAGGAGCGCAGCGAGTTTCGATGTTACTCGATTAAGGTTCTGATTCCAAGTGAGTCCCAGTACTCCACTCGGCACCTTTATATACCCTTCACATACAAACACACCCGACGACCTTGCAACATAGGCCCCGTTCCGACCAATCGTGCAACCGACGTCTCGCTCTAACAAGCAACATTCTATCAAAGTAGGCTTTACAGCATGTTAGCAAGGCCCCGCCTGGATAAAAGCCACGTAGCCCCAATTTGACATTCCAGTGTTGCTAAATCAGTAAACTGTTCTAACTGCCACAGTAACACTACCATTTCTAATTGTTGTTACATACGGAATTTACTATGACACGACATATATATCCTTTTATATCAAAAATTGTATCTAAATTTATATCTAAAATGTATCTAAAATACCTAAAATAAGACCTATTGAAAAGAATTGGTTTACTCACCGAATAATCCCACAGATGAACTTGAAAAAATAACTGACCTTTCTAACCTTTCACGTGAGTCACTTTTAACAAAGTAAGCAAAGCAAAAAATAAGAAGCCAATAAAAAGGCATATTAATCCACACGCAATGAAAAGCAAAAACAAAAGCTAAGCTTACACTCATGTTTCTTTTACATTTTACGTGTAAGAGCGCCAAGCAAAGAGAGATTCTAATAAGAAAAGAGAAGAAGTTGCAAGCCTTCGCATGCTAACGGAATGCAATTCCTTTATTTTCTAATTAGCTCCTCTTTTTGCTTTGCGCTCAGTAAAGATCTAACATATTGATCTAACATATTGATTTGATCTGTGCTTGGCGCTCAGTAAGCTGCCGTTTGTTTTGGGTTTTACTTCTAATATAATATATCCTAACTGCACTTGTTCGTCGCTCTGCAGTAAATTGTAGCTGCTTATTCGAAACATATGAATTGTTTGGCACAAATCAATATATTTAATTTTTTTGATGTAAGCAAATGCTAGCTAAGTATTAAATGTAAAAGTTTCTGGAATATAAATAAGAAAAAATAGTACCAAATTTCACATTTCACAATTTTTATTTTCTTTCATTTTTATTTCACTATTATTTAGACTAACTGTCACTTAAAATAAATTAAATTAAGTTATAATATTAAGTGCAGCCATAGCGCCGGATGGCGTTGCTCCTCCGGATGGCTGTGGCTGTTGAGCTTGGCATGGCCAAGTTGCTGGGCCAGGCTGGAGGTGCTGTTGTGGGGGTGGTGGTGCCACAACCTGAAGCAAACCAGGTTCCCGTTGTGGTGGCCGTTGTGGTGGCGGTTGTTGTTGCCTCTGGCCAGGCAGTGGTTGTTGGTGCCACTGGCCAGGCTGTGGTTGTTGTTGCCACTGGCCAGGCTGTGGTTGTTGGTGCCACTGGCCAGGCTGTGGTTGTTGTTGCCACTGGACGGGCTGCTGTTGTGGCTGCCAGGGACCAGCCGGCCAAAGTTGTGGCATTCTCGCCTCCATATAATTAAGTTGTTGTTGTTTAGTTTTGTCAACTTTTTTTTTTTAAATTTATTTATGTCTTGTTGTTGTTTTTTTTAATTGTTGTTGCAATTTTTCTATCTGTATATGTTTGTTTTTCAATAGTAAATGATGTTTTTTTAGTTGTTGTGATTGTTGCTTTAAATGTTGTTATTGCCGAAACAACAAATCCTTACGTCCACCTCTGCCTGGATTCATTGCGCTTTTAAAATGAGCTCGCCCATGCCCATGCTTATACATTTCCTTAAGCTCGTGATCGACGAAACATTTTTCAATAATTCTCTTCGACTTATGCTCTCTGTGCTTTGCTCCATGCGTTCGCTTTTAGCTTTCTGTTGTTTTCTAATTTTTATACTCTGTACCACAGTTACACAGACTATATAAAGCTTGTGCAAAAGTATGTAACAGCGAAAAGGAAGCATCGCCGACCCCATTAGGTATCTACATTCTTGATCAGCATCAAAAGTCGAATCGAAATAGCCTTGTCCGTGCGTCCCCATACAATTTTCCGGAACTTTCCGACCTAACGGTCAAATTTTCCAACATCGGAAATTGACATCTCAATTTATATCACTTACTTTTCTTACAAACCGAATTTCTAGTCAATCGGATGAATTATAGTTATTTAGCATGCAGAATTTTCCGGGAATATTCCGACCTAACGGTCAAATTTTCCAACATCGGAAAATGACATCTCAATTTATTTCACTTACTATCCTTACAAACCGAGTTTCAAGTGAATCGGGTGAAAAATAGGTTTTTGCATATCGAATTTTCCAGTTATTTCGCATACTTTATTTCCAAACCGAGTTTCGAGTCAATCGGATGAAAAATAAAATTTTCCCCATACAAACTTTTCCGACGCTTTTCCGGCTTTTCCGGGTGGAATTTTCCAAAACCCCGCCTTAGTACGCACTTTCACCACATAAGGAAACTTCTGTCAAAATTTCAGCCTTCTATCTCTTACCATTTAGGCTGTGCGGTGGTCACCAGTCAGTCAGTCAGGTTGAACAGTTTTATATATATAGACTAGCATAAAGCCCGACGCGCTTCGCCGCTGTCATCATCAGGATAGTCTTTATTATTATCATCATCTTGTTAGCTATCGCTATCGTTATCGTTCGGGTTATCGTAACAATAACGATCTTATCGTTATCGTTATGGTTATCGCTATCGCTATTGTTATTGTTATCGTTATCGTTATCGTTATCGTTATCGTTATGGTTATGGTTATGGTTATGGTTATGGTTATGGTTATGGTTATGGTTATGGTTATGGTTATGGTTATGGTTATGGTTATGGTTATGGTTATGGTTATGGTTATGGTTATGGTTATGGTTATGGTTATGGTTATGGTTATGGTTATGGTTATGGTTATGGTTATGGTTATGGTTATGGTTATGGTTATGGTTATGGTTATGGTTATGGTTATGGTTATGGTTATGGTTATGGTTATGGTTATGGTTATGGTTATGGTTATGGTTATGGTTATGGTTATGGTTATGGTTATGGTTATGGTTATGGTTATGGTTATGGTTATGGTTATGGTTATGGTTATGGTTATGGTTATGGTTATGGTTATGGTTATGGTTATGGTTATGGTTATGGTTATGGTTATGGTTATGGTTATGGTTATGGTTATGGTTATGGTTATGGTTATGGTTATGGTTATGGTTATGGTTATGGTTATGGTTATGGTTATGGTTATGGTTATGGTTATGGTTATGGTTATGGTTATGGTTATGGTTATGGTTATGGTTATGGTTATGGTTATGGTTATGGTTATGGTTATGGTTATGGTTATGGTTATGGTTATGGTTATGGTTATGGTTATGGTTATGGTTATGGTTATGGTTATGGTTATGGTTATGGTTATGGTTATGGTTATGGTTATGGTTATGGTTATGGTTATGGTTATGGTTATGGTTATGGTTATGGTTATGGTTATGGTTATGGTTATGGTTATGGTTATGGTTATGGTTATGGTTATGGTTATGGTTATGGTTATGGTTATGGTTATGGTTATGGTTATGGTTATGGTTATGGTTATGGTTATGGTTATGGTTATGGTTATGGTTATGGTTATGGTTATGGTTATGGTTATGGTTATGGTTATGGTTATGGTTATGGTTATGGTTATGGTTATGGTTATGGTTATGGTTATGGTTATGGTTATGGTTATGGTTATGGTTATGGTTATGGTTATGGTTATGGTTATGGTTATGGTTATGGTTATGGTTATGGTTATGGTTATGGTTATGGTTATGGTTATGGTTATGGTTATGGTTATGGTTATGGTTATGGTTATGGTTATGGTTATGGTTATGGTTATGGTTATGGTTATGGTTATGGTTATGGTTATGGTTATGGTTATGGTTATGGTTATGGTTATGGTTATGGTTATGGTTATGGTTATGGTTATGGTTATGGTTATGGTTATGGTTATGGTTATGGTTATGGTTATGGTTATGGTTATGGTTATGGTTATGGTTATGGTTATGGTTATGGTTATGGTTATGGTTATGGTTATGGTTATGGTTATGGTTATGGTTATGGTTATGGTTATGGTTATGGTTATGGTTATGGTTATGGTTATGGTTATGGTTATGGTTATGGTTATGGTTATGGTTATCGCTATTCGTTATCATCGTCGTTGTCGTTATCATTATCGTTATTATTATCGTTATCGTTATCGTCATTGTTATCGTTATCGTTATCTCTATAGATATCGTTATCGTTATCGCTATCGCTATAGTTATCGTTGTCGTCATAGTTATCGATATTGTCTCGTTATCGTTATCGTTGTCGTTATCATTATCGTTATCGACATTGTTATCGCTATCGTTATCGCTATAGTTAACGTTATCGCTATCGTTATTTTAATCGCTATAGTTATCGTTATCGTTATCTTCATAGTTATCGTTATCGTTATCGTCGTCGTTGTCGTTATCACTATCATCATCGTTATCGATACCGTTATCGCTATAGTACTCGTTATCGATATCATTATCGTTATCATTATCATTATCATTATCATTATCATTATCATTATCATTATCATTATCATTATCATTATCATTATCATTATCATTATCATTATCATTATCATTATCATTATCATTATCATTATCATTATCATTATCATTATCATTATCATTATCATTATCATTATCATTATCATTATCATTATCATTATCATTATCATTATCATTATCATTATCATTATCATTATCATTATCATTATCATTATCATTATCATTATCATTATCATTATCATTATCATTACTCATTATCATTATCATTATCATTATCATTATCATTATCATTATCATTATCATTATCATTATCATTATCATTATCATTATCATTATCATTATCATTATCACTTATCCATTATCATTATCATTATCATTATCATTATCATTATCATTATCACTACATCATCTACCACTACCACTACCACTACCACTACCACTACCACTACCACTACCACTACCACTACCACTACCACTACCACTACCACTACCACTACCACTACCACTACCACTACCACTACCATCTATCCATCTATCATTATCATTATCATTATCATTATCATTATCATTATCATTATCATTATCATTATCATTATCATTATCATTATCATTATCATTATCATTATCATTATCATTATCATTATCATTATCATTATCATTATCATTATCATTATGGGGTCGGGGGTTCAGCCTGTATGGCAAAGTTCATCACGATCCATACAGGCTGACTCCAAGCAGCTCACCGCCTCCACGTGGCGACCCCGGACACTGGTATCGATGTCATCCGGCATCATACTGGCTAA
>JAWNNO010001578.1:0-276235 GCA_035044985.1 Lordiphosa fenestrarum | reverse complement strand
GCACAAAGTCTTCTGGCACAAATACGCTGCACATTTGTCGGAACCGGCCAGATCGGATGACTATAACATATAGCTGTCATAGGAACCATCGGTCGAAAAACTAGTTCTAGTGAGTAAAACTTTTTTGTTTTTTAAGCAAACGTCTCCAAACTCCGTATTTACAAGTTTTCTATGCTTCTTTATGATTTTGCCAAGTTTTTTTAAAATCGGACTACTATATAGTATAGCTGCCATAGAAAAGTAAGGTTTGGAAAATAGTTTTAGTAAGAAAAACTTTCTTGTTTTAAATGGAAACCTCTTAAAAATTGGCATATATTTATTTTATAAGCTTTTACACAATTCTTTATAGTTTTGTCAATATCGGTTGACTATAGGCTATGGCTGTCATAGGAACTATCGTTCAAAAAACTAGTTTTAGTGAGAAAAACTTTTTTGTTTGCAATGGAAACGCCTCCAATCTTTGTATTTCTTAGTTTGCTATGCTTTCCCATGAATTTACTTAATTTGGTCGAAATCGGATATCTATATAATATAGCTGTTATACAAAAGTAGAATCCGAAACTTAGTCTTAGTGAGAAAAACTTGTTTGTTTTCATTGGAAATGTCCCTAAAGTTGGCATTTTTTTATTTGATATGCTTTCACACAATTCTATAAAGTTTTGTCAAAATCGGATGACTATAGGCTATAGCTGCCATAGGAATGATCGGTCGAGAAACTAGTTTTAGTGAGAAAAACTTTTTTGGTTTCAATGGAAACGCCTTTAAACTTTGTATTTCTGAGTTTGCTATGCTTTTCCATGATTCCACCAGGTTTGGTCGAAATCGGACATCTATATAGTATAGCTGTCATACAAAAGTAGAGTCCGGAAAGTAGTCTTAGTGAGAAAAACTTGTTTGTTTTCAGTGGAAATGTTCTTTAAATTAGTTAGAAAGTTAACTTTCCTCTATTTATGTTATATTATTTTTATGTTTTGGCAGATGTTTTGATGATAAGCTTCGATTTCTTAGGTTGCCGTTCCAGTTTGCTCTGGTATTCAAAGCAACTGCTAGTGCTTATACAAACGTCCACCGTTTCTTAAAACTTATTCTCGAATTCATTTCCGTTAGAACTTTCCACATATTGATATTGATTTCCCATGGCAAACTGCCCCTCATCCTCATAATTGTATGCCGGCTGGGGGCAAGGCCACAGAACATGCATTCATCTAAGTCATTCACAGGCAACTCAAAGCATCATCATCATCATCGTCGTGAGTGGCAAGCGTTTTCCATTTAGAAAAACATTAATAATAATTAGTCCAAACATAGAACACTTTCGCCATAACTGCAACTCATGTCGTTAATGGTTTATTTTTTGGTTCATTTTCAAAAGTCGTCAGGAAGCTAAAACGTGTCCAAATTTGTACACAGTCAGCGCAAAAGTGCGAGTCCTTGCGGACCCATCAAAATATTTAGAGGGGCCCATAAAGTTGCATATTTTATGTGCAAAGTCAATGTAATTGCAGATAATTTTTATAGAACATAATCGCGGAAACAGCAAGGGGTAAGGGAACGGCCACTCCCTTCGATAATTTGAAAGCAGGACATCAATCCAGCCAGATGCCTGTGCCGTTGCTGTGCCAAAGTGTCAGGACAAATCAATAAACTTCTCATTTTATTACGGGAAACGGAACGTTACAGATACCGATCTGTCAATTTTCATTGTCAATTTGACAATTGATATCTCACACATCATTTGATTCGAGTGCGCACAATGAGATTGTTTATGCCATTTTTGGCTGGCGAAAAGGTTTCCCTGCGATCGTCCCTGTCAGGTATCGGCTTTCTTTCTCGGCTTTCCCCCGAGAGGCGGTTGCCGTCCTGCAGAATTCTACTTTGATTTTTGTCTAGGGGTTGCGGTTTTCCACTCTCGAAAGAGAAATTGCCAATCTTTTTGGGCATTTTGTCTACTTAACGCTGCTGCTGCTCCTCTGTGGTCTTTTGGTCAGAGTTCAAATATGGGTCCATTTGAAATGTTTGCATAATCCTCCAGTTGTTTGGGTTTTGTGGGTCAATGGATTTTGTGTGAAAAGAAGCGGGCGCCGTGCGAAAGGTGAAAAGATCAGCTGCGAAAGTTAAACTTAATCATATTCTGTACGTCTGCTGTGGCCCGGCTCCTTTCTGTACATCAGCAGCAGCTCTCAAGGAAATCCGTTTAATTTCCCAGCCAAGAGCAGCGACAAATTTCACTTTTGGGTACGCCCACACACACAAAGCAGTTCCCTCTTCCTCAATCTGTGAAATCGAGTCAATTGCGGGAGTGTTTTTGTTAGTCTTGTGGTTACACCAGCTCCTGCTGCCGCTGCTGCTGCTGCTTCTCAGGTACCCAGGAGTCGTCGACGTTTGCCAAAAGGTGTCGAAAGATGCTGTGTGCCTGTTTGTGTATGCACAGGTGTCATCCTTATGCCGGGGCCACTTGAAAGCAGAGCACGCGCTTCCTAACATGCCTCACCCAACTTGACTCCAGTGCGGGCGGGGCAAATCCTCCTTTGTTCGAAAGCAAAACGTTCTGAAATATGAATTGAATCTTCTTTGAGTGCATTTAATATACATTACGCCGTCGCCGTCGCCCTGTGCCCCTGCCCTACCTGCTAATATCCTGCCAAAGTTACGAGTAGTTTGCATTCTTCTTTTCCCTTCATGTGTTTGCCATATAATATCCGCCGAAACGTTTAAGTGAGATTAACAAGTGATGACTGCTGATACTGATGAGCCAAAGCGAGGCCTGGGGTTGTGTGCTTTATATTAGATTAAAAGTGCCAAAGTGCCAAACTGAAGCGAAGCGAAGGCTGGATTGACATGGGCTCAGGGCTGTCGTCTTTGTCAGGCAGTCAGAGTCTCTCAGTTTACGAGGTGGGATATATAAATGACTTTTACTTTTACAGTAAAGGAATATTCGGTTCCAATCAGTTTATGAATATGAAATTAAGTAAGTTTAATTTCAATATCATTGTTCAATTTGGTGTTTTTCAATATTTGGGAACAGAATCTTTTGAAAAGCTAATGTTCGCTGTGCGGAATTCCAGTCCGATTTTGATAACATTGGGACAAAACTGTGCTGAAGCATAAAATATAAAAGTTTGAAGAGGCCAAAAGTTGAAAATGAAACTGTTTTTCACACTAGTACTAGCTTTTCGAGCGATCTTTCCTATGACAGCTATATGCTATGGTCCGCCGATTTTGACAAAAGTTTAGGAAATTGTGTGAAAGCTTATAAAATTAATTTGTGTCAATTTTTAAGAGGTTTCCATTGAAAACAAAAAAGTTTTTCATACTAAGACTATTTTTCTAACCTTACTTTTGTATGGCAGCTATACTATAAAGATGTTCGATTTCCACCAAATTTTGTGGAATTATGTAGAAGCGTAGCAAACTAGTAAATGTGCAGCTTGGAGACGTTTCCATGGAAAACAAAAAAGTTTTTCTCACTAGAACTAATTTTTCGACCCAACTTTTCTATGACAGCTATATGCTATAGTCCTCCGATTTTGACAAAACTTTGTAGAATTGTGTAGAAGTACATAAAATATATGAATGCAACAATTTAAGACGCTACCATTGAAATCAAAAAAGTTTTTCTCACTAAGACTATTTTTATACTCTGTACCGTAGGTACATAGAGTATTATAAGTTTGTGCAAAAGTATGTAACAGGCAGAAGGAAGCATCTCCGACCCCATAAAGTATATATATTCTTGATCAGCATCAACAGCCGAGTCGATATTGCCATGTCCGTCTGTCCGTCTGTCCGTCCGTCCGTCCGTCCGTCTGTCTGTCCGTATGAACGCACAGATCTCAGAGATGGTAAGAGATAGAGGTTTGACATGTATGGGACATATGCTTCTTATGTCTGCAGGCACATCAAGTTTATTTTAAATTTTGGCCACGCCCCCTCCCGCCCCCGCAATTTAAAAAAAACGTTATATCTCCCACAGTTTTGAAGATAGATGGCTTGTTCCTTCTGGACATATTTAGTTATTAGGATAACTTATCGATCCGCCAAAGGAATGAAGAAGATCGGATGAACGGTTTTCGAGTTATGATCAAAAGACAAATTTTCTTGGTACAGAGTATGTTATAGTCGGGGTTGACCGACTTTCTTTCTTGTTAAGACCCATTTCTGCTATGGCAGTTATGCTGTATAGTTGTTCGATTTCGACCAAACTATGTGGAATCATGGGAAAGTAAAGCAAGCTAATAAATGTGCAGTTTGGAGGCGTTTCCATGGAAAACAAAGAAGTTTTTCTCACTAGAACTAGTTTTTGGACCTATCTTTCCTATGACAGCTATATGCTATAGTCATCCAAACCTGCCGGTTCCAACAAATGTGCAGCGTAGTTGAATTTAAAGACTTTGTGCAAAGTTTGGTTCATATGGCTTTTAAACTGATGGAGGAAATAGCATAGAAACAACTCAAACAACTCAGCTCGTCATGTTGATCAAGAATATATATATACTTTATGTGGTCGGAAATGCTTTCTTATTTGTGATTTGGACAATCTGCAAGTCGGTCCTCAGCCAGTAAAGCTTTCAACTCCGCATTACCAACCTATAATAATCCAACCTCAAAATAGTCTCAGAGATATGGCTCTGAACCATAATTGAACCGGCTTGTAAGCGGCTCTTAGCTGGTTAGGTGTCCAACTCCCTACATCTAATCTACAGACACATGGCTTAAATTACTTCTGAGACATGGCTCTGAACCATTTTTGAACCGTTTCGCATCCGGTCTAGTAATTGCTCTGAACCATTTTTGAACCGGTTCATTACTGGTTTGAAACCAGTTCAATCAACACTGCCTAAATTCAATTTGCAGCTTTCGTTTCGAATCCGGTCTAATAATAGCTCTAAACCTTTATTGAACCGGTTCATTACTGGTTTTAAACCAGTTAAATATCCACTCCCTTAATCCAATTTACAGCTAAAGTAACTTCTAAGAAAGGGCTCTGAACCATTGTTGAACCGGCTTAAAACCGTTTGGAAACTGTTGAAATATTCTAATCTAAAGATAGAAAAGTTCATAGCTTTTTCTTATAAATGATTCTGAACCATTTTCCAACGGTTCAAAACCGCATTCGAACCAGTAATATAATCCACTCCATATTATCAACCTTAAGACCGATTTCCAAGCTTAAAGGTTGAGTAATTTCTGAAACCAGTTTTGAACCTGTTTCACTTGTAAACCGATTCCAACCCGGTTCTATAACCAATCACAGACCAAGTGTACAGTTCTTGGCTTAAATAACTTCGACAATAGGCTTTGAACCACTTTGGAACAGTTTTTAACTGCTTCGAAACCGTTTCGCAGACAAGGCATGACTCAGATCAGCGGTGTATCAGCAAACACATGCCTACATTTCCTTTTATTTACATGCTTGAATAAAGCAATTGGGTTTGCTCCTTAAGTAGTCCAACGTGAGCCAAAAAAGTTCTTTAGAGGCTTTCCATCCAGAGATCAACTCTAGTTCTCTGAAAATGTACCAAAATATAATACTAAATTTCCCACTCCCAGCTTGGTAATTCACTTAGGGCTGACCCTCTTTCGCCTTTCCTCCAAATACCAACCCAAGTGATCCCTATCAAAACAAATGGATCTTCTCAAAGTGTTTCCAAAGCATTTCTCATCACACCAGGCCAAATGACCCATCATTAATATCCAAATAACCACCAAATCGTTCGTCCTGGACATTTATAAATGACGTTGGCTTATCCCAAATCTGTACAAATTGCTGCGGTCAGTTTGTCAGAGACAAATCTTCATATTATTGATGAATGTTATGCAAATATTTTGGCTGGCTACTGTTTGCAGCAAAATCCTTTTGCTGATCCTCTGGCTACTGTGCGCTGCTTGGAAAAGAAAGGGCATCAATCACCATAGGCTGGACAGGGACACACTTGTGTCGACCACCAGAAATGACAACTCATTTGATTGGAATAGTCACTAGATAAACAAACAAACACAAACACAAACAACAACACACACAGTGAGAGTCTCACACTCTGTTCCTGGTAAACGCGTGGAAAACGTGTTTTGGGGGAAAACTCGTTTATCAGTCCCAGAAATTATAAATACAAAGGCAAACAAAATAAAGTCAAGAAGTTGGAAAGTTGACAATTTCTTAAGTTAGGTCAGGGCCAACGAGGCGGTGCACTATCTCGGCTAAATATTTACCTCCCTGTGGTGGATCCCGATCGGACTCCAGGGAGACTGCCTAATAAAACTGCATTTATGGGCATGATTGGTGAGAAATCTCATAAAACCAAGATAGCATCAACGTCAGAGATCCTTTTGTGATGCCTCTTTTTTTCTCGGCTTTTACAAAATGCGCAGCCACACAAAACAGGTTGGAAGACAATCAAATGTTAGGTAGTTAGGCAGGCAGGTAGATATACGTTTTTTTTTTGGGGTTTTCAATCACAACGACGCGGACGAGGCAAACAAATTTATTAGGAGAGCGCGGATCAGAGCGTGACCCTTTTTTTTCCAAACCAAAAAGAGAAAAAAGGAAAAACAAAAAATGAACACACAACAAACAGAAGCAGCCAAACACGTGCAAAGGGTACAGTTGAACCTAAATATCATAGTTCTGGCTGCAGTTCTCCCTCCTCCCGGTCCTCCTCCTCCATTGAGCTGGTGGTGTTCCACAGACCATATTTCTTGCCCAAAGTCTGCTGCCAGAGCCGTATCTCGCCCTTATCCGCACAACTGGCATAGACCTCGCCATCGGGACTGTACCGAATGCTGCGTATATTCTGCTCATGAGCCTTAAAGCTCTCCAACAGAAGTCCCGTGACATAGTCACATTTGTGTATATAACCATCAATGCAAGCGCACACAAAGGTCTTCTTCTCCGGATGCAGTGAGACACACACCACCCTGCTGGGCATCTTATGCTGTGCCAACACCTCAAACCGTTCCACATCAACAAACACCACACTATCGCTATAGCCAATGGTCACTGTGTGACCATCAGCACACAACTCCAGTGTCTTGGCATGATTTGGCAACACTATGGAGTGCGATTGCTTACCACTGGTACAGTCCCACAGGCGTATTGTCCGATCATACGAGGAGGACAATATGGAGCGATCGTTATTGCAGAAAACCACATTGCGCAAGCCCCGGGAATGGCCCTCAAAGACCACCAGTGGCAGCTTTGAGTCCTGATCGAAGAGATATAGTCCGGGCAGAGTGCCCGCACATCCGACCGAAAATTGCCTCGATTGTGTATCCAGGGCCACACAACTCACCGTGGCGTATCGCTGATATCTGCACAGTTCAGTGCCATCGATGGCATTCCACAGACGTACTGTGGCATCATTGCTGCCACTCAAAAGTAATGTAGCATTCGCATTCAGAGCAACACTCCAAACCTCCGATTCGTGACCCTCGAAGGTGCCTATCCAGTCGCCAGTATCGCCGTGACGCAACATGGCTTGACCATCCAAACAGGCGGAGGCTAAATAGTAGCCAGAATCACAGATATTGCTGTAGGATAGCTCCACCACCGGCTCCTGGTGACCCAAGCAATCGATGGGCAACGGATAGTTGGACATGGCAGCAAAGAGATTTACTTGGTGAGGAGGAGGAGTAAACACACACATACACACACAGCCAGGAGCGCCAAGAAGTCGTAGAAAATATTAGAAAAATTTACTGATAGAAAAATATTTTGATATCTGCTAAGTGTGTCAAATGATTAGTGAATGATTTCAGATATAAAACTCAAGCTTAGCTAGTGGCAGTTTAACAATTTACTTTACGAGGTTGGAAAAAACAAACCTCTTGGCAAATATTCAGCATATCTTTCATTTAAACAAAAGTTCAGTTTCCACAGTCTTGGTTTAAGTACAAAATATTTTGAATTGAACGGAACATACGCACTATTTTTAAGCGAACCTGTCCTTCAAATTCCCAACTGGTTCTAAGACTTTTCTTATATACCTTCCGATTTTCATCAAACTAAGCAAAATTGTAAAAAGCTTAGGAAAACTAAACGTACAAAGTTTGGAGACGTTTTCATTGAAAACTAAATAGTTTTTCTCACTACAACTAGTTTTCAGATCGATTGTTCCTACTAGATAGAGTCATTCGATCCGGTCAGTTCCGACAGATTAGTAGTGTGCATCAAGAAGATGCAAAATTTCAGCTGCACAGAGAAATGATAATGAATAAATATCCACTGGATGATTTTCCGTATCCATTTGTAAATCATATGTCTTAAATGTCCTTTTGATCATCCAACGGAGCTGTAAATCATCCAAAGGATATGAAAAAGCATCATCCGTTGGATGATTAAAAGGCAATTTAAGACATATCCTTCCCAAATGGTTCTAGTTCCCAAATGGACTAGTTTGCGTAGAAACCGACGTCACCCTGATCAAGAATATATATAGTGTATGGGGTCGGAAATTAAATATTTCTAAACTTCTGGTCAAAATATATATACCAGGGATGCAAACCGGTTCTGAACCGAACCGGTTTTGAACCGAACCGAACCGCTTATTTCAGTTGGTGAACCGAACCGCAAACCGAACCGGATTCCTTTCAGAATTACTAAACCGAACCGAAAACCACAAATAAAATCGGTTCGGTTCGGTTCAGTTCTCTGACGAGTTTTAAAGGGAATCCCTTTCCGCTAGCAAATGATTTTTATCAATTTGGAATTTGTAAATGTAAAACTGTAAGTTGTGCAATTGCCCGCCGATTATCTAATATACCTGTCATCAATCTGTATTTTTATACTCTGTACCGTAGGTACATAGAGTATTATAAGTTTGTGCAAAAGTATGTAACATCCAGAAGGAAGCATCTCCGACCCCATAAAGTATATATATTCTTGATCAGCATCAACAGCCGAGTCGATATAGCCATGTCCGTCTGTCCGTCCGTCTGTCTGTCCGTATGAACGCACAGATCTCAGAGATGGTAAGAGATAGAGGTTTGACGTGTATGGGACATATGCTTCTTATGTCTGCAGGCAGATCAAGTTTATTTTCAATTTTGGCCACGCCCCCTCCCGCCCCCGCAATTTAGAAAAAACGTCATATCTCCCACAGTTTTGAAGATAGATGGCTTGTTCCTTCTGGACATATTTAGTTATTAGAATAACTTATCGATCCGCCAAAGAAATGAAGAAGATCGGATGAACGGTTTTCGAGTTATGATCAAAAGACAAAATTTCTTGGTACAGAGTATGTTATAGTCGGGCTTGACCGACTTTCTTTCTTGTTTCTCTAGTAGACAATATTTTAAATTTTCTGTAGAACTTTTTTACCTTAATTCAATTTTAGACGGGAGAGATTTTTCTTATATAATCCCTGCAGTTCTACGTTTTGGTACTGAATCAGGGCTGATTCAGGCGTGAACAGTAGGAATATCTGAATTTAATGTGTGAATTCAACCATATTTTAGTACTTCCCATGAAACTCATCCATGGGTTCAGTTCTGAAATCATGCCTAAAATCAACTAAGCTCATGACTTAGTAGGACATGTCAGTGTAAAAATCCCTGGCTGCGACTCATAAAAAGGATGCCATGAATTCAGGACCAGCGCTTCCATTTCAGGTCGGATTCAGCTATGATTCAGGTCTAAGCCTAACTTAAGGGATATGATATATAGGGTTATTAAGATGCATGGTACGTATAAGAATAAAAAAAGATTTAGGCGACATTCTCACTTTTCGAAGGGCATTCCTCTGCAAACTTATAGACGAATCCTTGAAATCCGACAGAATAAACTTGGGACATTCTTCTAAAGATTTTATAGATATTCAAATGGTGTATAAGAATTAAATTTCTGAAGTGTTTGAAAAGTCACATTATTAGAGAAATCATAATATTTCATAATATCCCTTTGTGAACCACTGAACCGAACCGAAACCGCGGTTCAGTAAGCTCCAAAAACCATGTAATGAACCGAACCGGCGGTTTAAAAACTGTGTGAACCACTGAAACGAACCAGTACTTATTTTCGAGTGGTTTGCATCCCTGATATATACCCCTTTGCAGGGGTATACCAATTGTTGCTTGTAATGGAATTTGGAACCGCAATCTCGCAGCTCTACCATCTGCACCACCGGGCTTTTTGTAAGTACGAATGCAATCGATATTGTGATTTTCCTTACAGTCGTCTCACCTGTGTTCTTCTGTGGCGTTTATTCAGACCCGAGGTCCTGAGTTGAAAACCCAGATTTGGGCAGAATATTTACCAGTGAACCCAGGGGAAAAAATGGAATATAATCCATAGATACTCCTTTAAATTTAAAAGGAGATTGTTTTACCTTAAAGTCAAGTATAAAGCATCATTATCTAAGATTGTCTTTACATCATAATTGTGAATGCCATCTTGGGTTGAGATTTCCTCGTCTCAGCCACCGTTTCGTCACAGTTTCGTGACTGTAATCTTGTTTTTTTTTCTCAGTGCATAACGTATTAAAGTCAACTTATGTTCACCAAAAAAAAAACCCTTAAAAACTTCGTATTCGTATCCTTAACCATAGCGCACCTGCTCTAAGGGAAGCCGTTTTAGCACATAAACAGAACTTGCGGTCACAGTTCGTGAGCTGAACAATTTTATGGTAATTTTCTTACGAGAACCAAGAGAGAAATATGGTAGTTCTGTCATGCTATGTGAGCATTCAAAATTCCGCTAGGGAACACGTGGCATATCGAATTTAGTTAGCGGGAAGTTGATGAGGTTTTTAGTATCATATCTAAGACTTCCTTTTCGAGGGGGGGAGGTTGGCTTGTTGATTGCGTTGTGTGTGTGTGTGTGAGTGTGTGTTCTGCATGAGGCGATAAGACGCATTGCATTCGAAATGAGTGTAACGTATTTTTTATACAGAACTTGAGAGATAAAGATTGACAGACAACGACCTTCAACTTGACAACTAGGAGTTATCAGCTTAAATGTAATAAAAGTAAGTCTTACCACCGAGCTGAGTGGATTAAGTAACAATTGTTGTCAAAATTTGAAGTTCCCCCCCTTTATACCAGCATATCACCTTGACAACTAGGTAATTCATTGAATTGCCCGCACGTTCGATCTGCCCTCATAAAAGGCTTAAGACCGAGCACTTGAATTACTTTCCACCTCTTTTTCAACGCCTTTTTTCCGTGTGTTTACACAGCAAATCGCCAACCCATATACATTTCCAGGATATCCTGTAGAAAGGAAATTACTTAAAAGGATCACGAACTCTTTTCGCTCCCCCCACCCCTTTCGGTGTGTGTGTGTGTGTCTTGAGTTGTTTATGTTTCTGGCCTGGCTGCAACTCAAATTTGTTAAAAAGTGTGTAAATTTACGTTCCTTTTTTGTTTGAATTCGAGGGAGGGTGTGTCCCGGTTCCATAAACCACAAGGGATGCCTGATGCCCGATGCCCGATGCTGCCTAATCGAACGAACGATCAACATCCAAGCTGCGCCCTTGGGGTGACTGCACTCTAGGGGCCGGGGGCAGCGTTTTTTTGTGTGGAAAAACCAAAGAGGTTTTTCCTTTATTTCTTCAAGTGCACGGGGCACAAAGCAAATGATGTCTTTAGTTGTGACTTTTTCAGTTTTTTGTGTTTTAATTGCATTTCTGCAAACAATATAAATCGCATTTTATTGCCTTTGGTAAGGTAATTTAATTTTTTACGATTTTGCACTTAAATGGAGGTGAGAAAACGCCAAAAACGAAGTTTATGGGAAAATTGGAAATAACGGATTTTATGATAGAAAAGGAAAACTTAAAAAGTTTGATTATAAAACAAATAAAGAACGTTTATAGCAATACGGTGTTCTCATGGAAGAGTTTCCGTTTTAAAGGCATCTTTTATAGCTAATTTGAATATGTTTTAAGGAGAGAAAAGACTTTAGTTGAACCAATGTACACGACTATAAACTAGGAGTTTACTACGCGTCTTGGTGTTGTCCCTTCCAATTCTGCCTCTACCGAATGTTTGTATTGCATCGAAGGAAGCATCTCCGACCACATAAAGTATATATATTCTTGATTAGCACAAGGAGATGAGTTGATTTAGCCATGTCCTATGCTACGTTTCTATGCTTCTTCGTCAATTTGAAAGCTATCTTCACCAAACTTTACACGAAGTCTTTTTGTACAAATACGCTGCACATTTGTCGAAACCAACCGGATCGGATGACTATAGCACATAGCTGTCATAGGAACGAAGGATCAAAAAACTAGCTTTAGTAAGAAAAACTTTTTTGTTTTCAATAGAAACGCCTCCAAGCCTTGCATTTCTTAGTTTGCTATGTTTTTCCATAACTCCACTAAGTTTGGTCGAATTCGGACAACTAAATAATATAGCTGCCATAGAAAAGTGGAGTCTGAAATCTAGTCTTGGTGAGAAAAACTTTTTTGTTTTCAATGGAAATGTCCTTAAAATTGGGAATTACTTATTTAATATGCTTTCACACAATTCTACTAAGTTTTGTTAAAGTCGGATGACTATAGCAAATAGCTGCAGTACGAATGATCGGTCAAAAATGAAGTTCTATTGAGAAAATCTTTTTTGTTTTAAATGGAATCGACTCCAAATTTCTTACATGTTAGTTTGTTAGCCTTTTGCATAATTCCACTGAGTTTGGTTGAAATCGGACATCTATATAGTATAACTGCCATAGAAAAATAAGGTCCCAAAAGTAGAAAAACGAGCTGAGAGAAGTTAACGTAGCTATTTATCAACCTATCTTATAGCTTATGCTTACTTTTATAACAGGACCGGCTTAATATGTTTCATGAATTCTTGCGAAGGCCTTGATAATTGCGGAGAAAGCCCACATCGTCCTGATCAAGAATATTTCATGACTTCTTGGGGCCAGAAATGTATGGTTTGGTCCTGCACCTTCATTTTTTTGACTGTCGAGGTCTTGGCAAGTGAACCAAAAAACAACTCCATCATTACGAAAATTTCTAGAAAATAAATTTAAGTATATGATTCGAAATTGAACTTGAAATGGGCGTCGGACCCGATTCTGCTTCGAAAAGTACCCCAAAAACTCAACTTCACCGGTTTGGGATGGGATGGTATTGAAAATTTAAGATGGAGAGGGCGCTCTAAGCCCCGGGGGGCCGAACACTTTCGGCAATTCACACAGTGAGTGTCTCTTCTTGGGGAACATTGTTCTAAATCAGCGATGTTCAAGAAGAGATTCTCTTTGTCTCTCTTTCTCCGACACTCGATGAGGCATTACTTCGGCAGCCATTCGGTTTGAATTGCAGAGTGTGTTCGGCTGTGGCTAATGCTTTACATGAGCTCCTTTTTCGAGGCTAAGGGACCTGTTTTGAATTTAAAATGGATTTTTAAGCCAATATTTCTTAACTCAAGTGAACCAACTCTAAGTTATTAGTTATCATAGGAACTTAGTGTACTTTCATAGCTGGAAAATATATTATAAAACGTTTCTAAATAAAACATATGATCTCCTATGATCTATTTTAAAGTCGCATCTGCGACTGCGACCATGTCCCACTTTTAGAAAACCAAAATGTTTCTCCCCCCCGGACACACACGCAATAGGAAAGTGAATTTCGGTTGCCGTTGCCCTAAATCACGAGGCCCCAAATTCATCCTCAGGCTCTCCTTCCCCCTTGCTACACCATGTCTGACTGCAAGAGGCACCGAAATTATACAAAAAATCCAGTTTGGTGTTAAACAAACCGAAGCCAAAACATTTTTATCTTTTCAAAGCAGAAAGTACAGCTCCAGCCGAGCCAAGCAACAACAAAATGTGTGGCAAATGGAAACAAGTCGACTAGTTGATGTGCTGTGGCCTCAAAATTGTATGTTATGTAATTTTTATAAAATTACTTGGATTAATTAAGAGCTATCTAAGGTTACTTACCATAATTATAAGAAGTGCCACTTGATTTTGGCATCAATTTTGATTTAATGTCTATTTGGTAATGCCCTTTGAGTTTACTAAGCGTATGTACTCTTCATACTCTACGATCGTATTTTTTGAAACGAGGGTTGCTATGCTGAGCGAACTGAACTGAACCGCACAGCGCTGAATGAGCGAGCGAGTGAGCGAGCGAACGGTGGTTGTTTGACATTTGCTTTTGCTCTGGCTGTTCGTTGTCTGTTTAGTCTGCTGAGTGAGTTCGTTGGGCCAAGTACAAGCGCATTTTCAGTGCGCAAAGCGCTAAGAATACAAATAATAATAAAACGAAATAAACTGAAAACTATCGAAGTAATCAAACAAACGCTGGAAATTGTGTGTCGTGAATATTAACAAACAATTGAAACAACAGTGGAGAACAGTGACAAAGTGAAGGCAACAACAAATTGTGCTCAAGTCGCAGGCAGCTTTCAAGCTCTCCCACTCTCTCTCTCTCTCTATCACTGACGCACTCGCAGCCCCACTCGCACGCACACTCTTACGCCTTTTGGTGTGGAGACCTCGTCGGTGTGTTGGACACACATACTAACCTTTTTTGGCGCCAAAACTTTGACGTTTCCAAACAAGTGGCCAAAGAGGAGACCACAAAACTGCGTCGCACAGCCAAACAAAACACAGAACGCGAAAAAATACAGTCTCACCCCCCACAACCCCATAACCACAACAACAAGAGCCGCAACATGGTCAGTGCACGCGTTCTCAATCCAGTGGTTCTGAGTGAATTCTGCAAGATGAGTGCCAGTCCCGCGGTCAGTCGCAATCTGCCCTGTGGCAGCCAATTGAAACGCATCAAACGCGATCTGTTTGGTTCGGCCCAGGCCAATATTAAGGACACCAAAACGTGAGTGGATCAGACAAGACTGATTTATGAAATATATTGAACCGCTTTCTTCCTTCCACCCTCTAGCCACTTCAGTGCCGACCTGGAACGCAAACAGGAACTGGCCACCCAAAAATGGGGTTTTGATTTTCGATCTGGCTGCCCTTTGGCTGGCAAATCTTCGTTTATGTGGGAGCGTGTTAGTTTCCAAGAGTCCAGTTTTGCTCCTGAAATGTATACCCTCACACGAGCCGCCCATGTGGCCCCACGCCTGGAGTCCCCCGCTTCGGATATGGATGTGCTGATGAATGAGCGTGCAGAGCGTGAGAATTTGGTCAACTCTTCCCTAGAATCGAATACCGATAACGATTCCTGCTATGATTCACAAGACGAGTCGCTGTTGGTGCACTTTACCTCCACTTCAGCCACGGCCACCTCCATGGTAGCCCCACGCAAGCGACAGCCCAAAATCACAGGTGAGTTGAGACAGAGAGCCGAAGCAGAAGAGGGGGTGGTTTGTGCCTGACCAAGCTTGACCTTTCCCAGCGTCAGGCTTGATTGCATTCGCATTTGATCCCTATTCTGTGAATTACTTTCCCATAGAGTACAACTTGGTGAATGGTGGGCGTAGACGGAAACTTAACCGAAAATTATATATAATTACGAAAAAGGGTTTACCATACAGTTCCATCACTTTTTATGGTTCTTCGCTAGGCGGGGGTTGGTTTTGAGATCAATCGCATGCGGGTTTGCTCTCTCTATGAATGCGAACAACAGCTGTGACTATTCTCTGACCTCATTAGAGAAAGCTGCTGCTGCTGCTGCATGCTGAATGCACCACCATATGAAGTTGATTATCAAACCTCCCTCGTGGATTGCCACAGAAAAAAAGAAAACCAAATATAAAATTTGTAATCATAAAAAATGTCTGCTCTTGATGCTCATTATGTATGCACCCGCATTGGACTAGAGTATCCAAGTGGCTGGCTTTTGGAAGAACCTACATTCAGATGTATGTACATATGTATGTGGCACAACCAAGGCGTGAAATTTATGCCAGCTACACTTACAAAAAAATGAGTATAAAAGGACAACTAAAACTAAATAATTCATAGAAATTGTTCATAATTATGACAGACCTGATTCATTAACATAGTTCCGGTCAAGTCTGCAACCCTCCACAGTTCTTTAGAAGGTTCGGTAGGTAGGTTGAAACCCGTCGTGAAATATAAGCTTCGGTTCGAGGGCCGTTTCATCAAGTTATCCAACCTGAGGTTTTGTTTTAAGCCTGGCTTCATAGCATCTCAATTCTTTTGCCTCATTTTTGCCTCTTTTTATAGCCTTGCAAAGGGTATCATAACTTTGCCTGGAAGAAGACGCACAGAAATATTCATTTCCCACCCCATAATTCATATATATTCCTGATCAGGATGACAAGCTGTGTCGATTGAGCACGCTACGGAATATGTCGAGATAGTGATTCATGAGAACTACTTGATATCATTCAATATGGTTCAACTTTGCTAGTTTTATGAACGCTAAAGTTCCTATCAGAGTGGAGAATCTGAAATCATGTTTCACATATACCCCAACTTATGGACTAGAACTAGGATTCACAGATGCAAGCTTCCCTGCATGCATCTATGAAAAGCATAGTATTGTTGATCATTTCTTTGAGTGTATGCGCAGGGCCAGCCAACAAACACCACTTTTCCTTTCACTTGCCTACCTGAGCTCTCAGCCCTGCTGTCTGGTTACTGTCTGGCCTTTTAGCTACCCTTAGAGAAAGATTGCAACCCTCACTCCTGGCCGTAGGGGCTTGCGGCCAGCCACGTGCCATTAAAATTTGTGCAAAAACAGGCGGCGCCTGCTGTTTTCTGCTTTATTTGTATGTGCGCATAGATCAATGACTCCGGAGGGCGAAGAGAAACCGGAAGCTGCAGCTGACTTTGATTTACCAATTTGGATGTAATTAATACGTGTTTTCTCTCTTATTTTCTTTGCAGAGTTTATGAAAGAGCGCAAGCGGCTGACTCAAGCGCCCAAAAAAATCTCGCCTGTGAAACGCCTGCGCACCAGCTCTTCATCCTCCTCCAGCGTCAGCAGCAGCAGCAGCAACCTGGGTCTGGCCGCGCATTTTGGCTCCATGCTGAAACGTCCGCGTCACAACTAACACTTTTTGATTCTAAATTTTTGCAATTTGTAATTTTACCTTTGATTTTTTATACCAATAAGCCGCTGCTTAAAACTAGTTTCATTGTGCAGTGCAAGGGCAAGAGTTGCGAATATTAATCTATCATACACTTAACCAGTACACCTAGTTGTAAGCGCTAAAGAAAAACGATTTCTCTAGTGAGAAATGCCATAACCTAAGTGATTAGTTCTTAACGAAAGAAAAGACCTTTATGGAGCACATTTAAAACGAAACTAACAAATGAAATTTTAAACCGAAACCCAAGCCAAAACTCATCCAGGCTCTAGCCCTGTAGAGCTAGAGCCTTTGTGACTTTTGAGAAAGATGTGGGTGAAAAAAAAACCACAGAAATGAGCTTACTTTACTTGAGTTCATTGTTGTTGTTTTTTTTAACGAAAACCTCTTATTGAATGCGACCAGTGTAAAGCAAATTGTGAAAATTTTGTTAACAAATTTCTGCGGTTTTGACAAGTCTCTGCTTAGCTGTCAAATCCACACAAATTTCAAATATGACTTTCAGCAAAGTTTTTTTGATTTGCTTTGAGTTACAATTAATAGATTACCAGCACTTTTTCTCAACTATCATGTACAAAATGCTAGATTTACACTTAGGCAGAGCCTATTTTTTGCATATAACATTTACGTTTAGTTTTTAAGACCTAACCTAGAACAAAATCCAAAGTATTCTCCTAATATTTATGCATACTACATATACATACATACATTTACGTACACATTGTATAATTAAACCCATACACAACTCAATAAAAACCACAAAACGAAAAAACACACAAACATGAGGAGGAAGCCGAAACCAGTTGTAAACGAATGTTGTTGTTTGTTATGAATTGTAGTTGATATATCTTTTTTCTAACAATTATATTTCCGGCTGTAGCGGTAGACTTAAATATATAGAATTGTATGTCGCATATTTTTTTTTGTAAATTTACTAAGTTGATTTTTGTTTATTTCACAATAAATTGTTTTCATTTTTCTTAGTCTGTAGAAGAGATATGGTTATATTTGATTATGTTAAGGGAAATTGTGGTTCCTTGTTCTGGGGTGCTCAATTATTTCCCAAAATATCAAAATCATTAATATCTAAGGTCAACCTCCACCAATTCGATGTATTGTCTTAAATCTTTGTAGATCACTGACAAAATATTAAGTAATATGCTATAATATCACTTGAGGGAACCTTTCTTATCGATCTAATCAATGGAATCGAAAAAATTGAATAATTTTCATTGGATTCATTTCATTTATTGACTGAAGTTTGTCACTATCACGAAATTGCTATGATTAAACCGATTCTGAAACATTTGTTGATCATTTGGAAGCACTATAACCCCTTTAGAACATTCGTCGAAAATTGTCATCTATTTAGACTTCGTGATAATCTAATCTTATTATAAAACTTTGTAAATATCACGATTTTTTGTACCTTTCGGTATTCACCTCTTACCCTACCATCTCCTGAACCCGTCTACAAGTTGCATCTATCAAATCTTTATGATAATCCATCTTAATATAACATTTGGCAAATTTTGCGATTTTATCGATCTGATCGTATCTGTATCTGTATTATAGGTACATTTTGTAATCCTGGCAACTGTATTGACAAATTTGCAAGCAGTTTGATGAGCTCATTGTGTTTGTGTAATAATAACTGGACAATATCTCCTAACATGCAAATATTTGGCTTTATTTGTCTACTTAATCTGAATAAATCTGTATAGTTGAAGGCACACTCTGTGATCCTGGCTTGTGTTCCAACGAATTAGTATATAGTTTGATGGGTTCATTGTGTTCTTGTAACATTTACTGCAATAACTGGATTATATCTCCTTATATTTGAATATTTGGCCTTATTTGTGTACTTAACCTGAATGAATGTGTATAGTTTTAAGACAAATTCTGTAATCTTGGCATCTGTTGCAACGAATACGTAAACAGTTGGTTGAGCTCACTGTGTTCGTGTAACATTTGATGGGATTTCGTTACAATTTCTCTTTGCCTTTGTATAGTTGGAGGCCAAGTGTGTAATATATAAGCGTAAGGTTATGTTATATCGTGTGTTTTGTTAGTGTATCAGCATTCTTAGCTTGAAAGTTGTATTGTTTAATTACAATTTCACCTCCAAATGGCTTGATTTGAAAACAGTCGTCGTACATCTTGATGTGATGCAAGAAATGGTTCGAATTAGAAGTCTTTCGGGTCCCACATTATCTTTTTCTCTTTTTCGTTGATCTCTTCCAACCGCCTCGAACGATTTTCAATCATTTTTGCTTCGTGCTGATTCCCTTTCTGTGGCAAGTTGTTCTTCCGATCGCCATTTCGTTTTCGCGTTGCATTTTAAGAACGCCGAGCAATGTTATCATAACCACTTCTTGGCATCGTAACAAATATTTAGCAGTAAATGATCATGAATTCATATAAAACTCACAAATAGTGAAGTCACTTATGAATAATTTAGCCAAAATTAATAAAGCAAAGATGAAGCATATGCTAGGCTGTCACAGGGAGTGACCGCCTACAGCGCCACTTGTTGGTCTGTCTTAAAACTGAAAAAAACGAAAAATACACCCATTTCATATTTTTCGCTTTGTATAAATCAACACCCGTTTCCCGTTCAATACCTTTCAGTTTGGCTTTTAAGTTTCAATTTTAATTACCTCATTTATTTTCAATAGTTTAATATCATTTCGTTTTACTTACAACAAATACATAAATATTAATTTGATTCATTCGCCATAATAATGTGCGGGAGTTTGGCAATTTGAACTAACTTCCTTGAACTAGATACGATTTGTTATTAGTTACAAAAATATATACAAGGATCCTCGTCTCTCTCACTCTCTACAATCACTTCCCCGTTGCCTTCTCCTCCAGCTGAGCCTGTATATGCTTGACCTTCTGGCCGCCGCCGGTGTTATTGTGACGCTGGAAGAAGGCATTGATGGAGCTCATGGAACGATATTCCAAATTATCGCTAACATGCCAGTCCACACTAATGCTCTGATGCCGACCCACCGGGTTGCGTATGCGGGTCTGATCATTGTACTTCTCCAGCAGATGCAATAGACAATCCTTGGTGGTATTGGCAGCTTCCTCTAGATTGACGGTTTGATGGGTATCGGGCAGGCCAACGGGCACATCTCGGCTCATCTGGTTGATGCGGAACTTGGCTCGACGACTGCTGGCTGACTCGGTGATGGTGTGACTGCTGCAGGAGCTGATATTGGAGGTGGTCATGGAACTCATGGTGGACTTGTGGTGCAGGGTTTTTGCCCAACTGCTGCTGCTGCTGCTCTCACTGCCGTTACTCAGCTTGGGTGTCTCCTCAATGGATTGCTGCAATCGTACGGATAAGGAGCTGACCTTGGTTTTGCCCTTGCCATCATCAAAGTGAGTCTGGCGCTGACTACTGCTGCTGGAGCTATTAAGCAGGCCACCTCGAGGCGTCACACGTTGCGAGCTGCTGCTGCTTGTAGCTCGACTGGTCACTTTCGGACTCTCCTGCTCTTCCTGCCCTGCATCTCCCAGCTTGGTATTGATCTCAGCCAGCATAAGCAGATGATCCGACAACTTTCTTATCTCTTCGGCCAGATTAATGCGCTCACCTGAGCTGCGCCTACCCAGCATATACGTAGTATCCGAGTTCCGACGATCGAAGGTATGCAAATAGCTCTTCATGCTCCTCTGCTGTTGCACTGTGGACTCACTGCCCGAGAACTCATCAAAGTTCTCATTGAATATATGTTGGGGAGTGGGCGTGCCCGATCCTGAACTGGGCCGACAAGGGAACAGCTTCTCGCGTGACTCATTGATGGGCGTGGACACGGAATTGGGACTGTCCTCGCTGCGTGTCTCCTCCTCATCGGGTTGCGGCTCATTTTCATTGACCTCACCAAGCTCATCATCTGTCAGTGTGGCGCAGGGCGATGGTGAACAAACTGTAAAAGGTTCAGCAGAACAAGAAAATTGAGCACATATGTAGAACCAAAGAGGATTAAACATAGAGGATTAGGCAGCCAAAAGAAAGATACAGTTTTATGGGCGTGAATACTTTGGTTAGTTGAACATGCTTATGGGGTTAAAGAGTTGTATAAAACACATCTGGAATACCGTTGGAAAAACTACCCAAGTGCTTGTAAAAGCTTCAACTAAGCTGTAAAATTGATATATGTGCATAATGGTTTTCTTTTCTTCTTCATTTCGCTTTCCCAAGTGTTCACTTCTTATCACCTTCAACATCCTTTCACCTTTTTATAATATTTCCACGTTTCTAATGACCTTTAGAAGATTAGCTGCGATTTGTTATACAAAATTGATTTTCCGCTGGCAATTAGAACCACCTGAAAACTGAAATACTTTGAACAAGACAGTTTAGTTTCAAATTTGAGTTCAATATGACGAGTAAATGGCTGCTTCTAGCGCTGCTGTTCCAGTTGTGCACACTCGAAGCCTTTGGCAAATATTACAAGACCCATATAACCAAACTGACCCCAAAAAACAAGCGCCAATGGGGTGGCATGCATACGAATACGGGCAATAACTTTGGAGGCTGGCTTGTCCGCATCACAAATGGCAATGACGGCACCTTTGCCTGCGGTGGTGCCTACTATGCGCCCTTATTGGTCATCACTTCGGGAAATTGCATTGAACAAATTCGATATAGTCTGGATGGTGCGGCGGCCGATGGTACGACCAGGGTGGAAGGCGATGAAGAAAATCACTATGCTCCCATCGATACAGTCTATACACCGGACTCATTTGTCACATCCATGAACCACATGGATATAGCCGTTGTCAGACTTCTTAGACCGATTCGCGGACGACTAACTGAGTTCATCAAGCTATGCGACACCCGTCTAACTGCAGGCATGAAACTGTTAACGTTTGCCTGGGGCTATGAGACGCCGGATATAGAGATACCTAATGGAGAGCCCAAGCAGGGTTCGGTGACTGTTGTCAATTTGAATGCCTGCCGCAAAACGTTTGCCAACAACTACAAATTGACGCACACTGCGCTGTGTGCGGAACAACCCAAGGATCGTACGAAATGTCGCTACGAGGGCGGTGCTCCGCTGGTATGGAAGAATGAGCTATGTGGCGTGGCTTCGAAAGGACCTGCATGTGGAGTTAAGCCCGTTCCTAGCATATACACTGACATCAACAAGGTCAGGAAGTTTATAGAGGACATAGAGAAGGGCATCATTAGTGGTTCATTGCCGAGAAGAAGGAGAAGCACCAAAGAGTTTACTGTGAGAGCACGTGCGCTGAGACGCAGAAGAGCTACACGCTAGAGGATGCACAGCGACTAAGGAAAATCGAATCGATATCGAATAAAGTAAACTAATTTGAGTTTTTTCGCATCACCCGCAGACGAACAGCTTTTAAAGCTGTTTTGGTTTCTGTTAGTTCTGGTTCGAGCCGTGGTTCAGACATTATTGTTGCTGTTTTTCTTCAAAAAAAAAAGATGTTAGAATTGCTACTGAACTTGAAATGTGGAAACATTATTCTAAACACTTTGAAACAGATACAACAGTATAATGCCGAAGACTTCAGAGCTTGAGTGCAACAAGTGCATCAAGTTGAGTAGAAATCGCTGGGAAGAATGTGAAAGAATAATATATTCAAGCCGAACGCTTTTAAAATTTAAAAAATATGTAAACTAAGGCCTCTCATCACTAAGGAGTAAGTAAATTCAACTTGGTAATACAGCCTCTTAAAGACCCGAGTGGAATATATGTTTTTATGACGTTTTGAAGAGTCCTTGATGACAAATTTCATTAACCTACACATAAAAAGAAGATCCAAAAAGATACTTTTCGAATAATTTCCTTTTTATAGCATCTCCGACCACATAAAGTATATATATTCTTGTTCAGCACGGCGAGCTGAGTTAATTTAGCCATGACCGTCCGTCCGTCCGTCTGTTTCTATGCTAGCTACTCCGTCAGTTGTAAAGCTATCTTCACCAAACTTGTCACAAAGTCTTTTAGTACAGATACGCTGCACATTTGTCGTTACTGGCCGGATCGGATGATTATAGCATATAGCTGGCATAGGAATGATCGGTCGCAAAACTAGTTCTAGTAAGAAAAACTTTTTTCTTTTCAATGGACACACCTTTAGAGTTTGTATTTCATAGTTTTCTATGCTTTCCCATGATTTTACCAAGTTTGGTCGATATCGGACATCTATATAGCATAGCTGTCATATACAAGTAGAGTCTGAAAAGTCGTCTTAGTGAGAAAAACTTTTTTGTTTTCAATGCAAACGTCTCCAAACTTTGTATTTCTTAGTTTGATATGCTTTCCCATGATTTTACCAAGTTTGGTTGAAATCGGACATCTATATAGTGTAGCTGTCATAGAAAAGTAGAGTCTAAACAGTAGTCTTTGTGAGAAAAACTTTTTTGTTTTTAATGCAAACGTCTCCAAACTTTGTATTTCTTAGTTTGCTCTGCTTCCCCACAGTTCCACTAAGTTTGCTTGAAATCGGACATCTATATAGTATAGCTGTCATAGAAAAGTAGAGTCTAAAAAGTAGTCTTAGTGATAAAACTTTTTAGTTTTTAATGCAAACGTCTCCAAACTTTGTATTTCTTAGTTTGCTATGCTTTTTTATTATTCCACTAAGTTTGGTCGAAATCGGACATCTATATAGCATAGCTGTCATAGAAAAGTAGAGTCTGAAAAGTCGTCTAAGTGAAAAAAGCTTTTTTGTTTTCAATGGAAATGTCCCTAAAATTGGTATTTATTTATTTGACAAGCTTTCACACAATTCTACAAAGTTTTGTCAAAATCGGCTGACTATAGCATATAGCTGCAGTACAAATGCTTGGTCGAAAATGAAGTTCTATTGAGAAAAACTTTTTTGTTTTCAATGGCATCGACTCTAAATTTCTTACACGTGCGTTTGTTAGGCTTTTGCATGATTCCACTTAGTTTGGTCGAAGTCGGACATCTATATAGTAGAGCTCCCATAGAAAAGTAAGGTCTGAAAAGTAGTCTTAAAAAAGGTCGATATTTTTTGAAGCTACACGCAGATTTAGGCAACGTATTCCTATGTCAAAATGAGCAAAAGAAAGGACTTCTCATGCTGAATCTTTCAGGCGTGTTTAAACAAGCACCAAAGGGTTAGTTCTAAGGCGTTGCCTCGTGTGCGGTTAGTTTACAAAATGCAGCGAGTTTTTATACCAAGTTAGTTTGTTGATTAGTCAAATTTCGAAACCTATTTTATACAACTCTCTCTCTATGAGCAAATGAATACTGAAGAATAACGCTTTCCTCCTGACAGACAAAACACGGATGGCGGATGAACTTGGTCGTTTTTTTTTAAATTTTGAATTGATTTCGTTACAACTTGGGCTTACCTGCCGGGTTAGACCAGAAATTGTGGCTATGTGTGTGGGTTGAAAAGTAAAAAAACAACCTGAACTAGTAGGAATCATGGGGGTTTCATGTGTGGGAGGAAGGGGTTTTTGGTAGGGGTTCAGCTGGCCCAAGAGAACAATTGATTGGACGTTCGTGTTGGATGTTGTTTCGCAATTTGAAGTATATATATTTTTGGTATTCCGTTTTTCTTGTCATTGGCTGTTTTTATCACAGTGTCAAATTGGTTAATAAGTAGATAAAATTATGGCTACAGTTAATTCTTAACGTTAAACATTAACAACAGTTCTAGCCGGGCATGCCTACGCCTGCGTCTTAATCTTTCTCTCGCTCACAACATAAGTACATAGATTACAATTAGGCGGAAGGATTTAGAAATGGGGTTAATACACACGAAGAGACAGAGATAGAGAGAGAAAGAGTGTGGGAGTGGGATAGAACGCCGTTCGTAGCGCCTCACTTTCAAGTTAAGAACAAAAACATTAGTTTTTTGTGTAATTCAGATCCGTTAGGAGCTCTGTCTCTCATTTGCCATGGATGAGAGCATGCCGGTCACGCTGCCTTTGGGAGCCTCCGCGATAGTACTCACCTCGGGAGGAGGACATGCTGTCTGGACCCTGATTGGACCGTCGCGGATGTGTATAGCTGGTCTCGTTCAATGGGGCAATCACATTGCCTTCCACATCAAAGACATAGGGACTATTTGGATGCGTTTCCCAGCGTACTATAAAATTCTTGAGGTTATCCTTGGTGGCGTCCAGTTCTTTGTCCTAAATAAGGGAAAAGCTAGTGAACTAATATGTAGGAGTTAGTCTATAGTCTGGTCTAACCTCCAGTTCGCTGTTGCTGCACAGCTTGGCCAGCTCTTCGCTCTCCTCATTCTGTTCCCCTGTCACACTTGGCGCCTCCTCTTCGTCTTCAATTGTTTCCGTGGAATCCTCTGATGATTCGGAGGCAACCGTAATGGGTGATTCACATTTCAAGCGCGCCTTGGACGCACCCTTGGTGAGGGGCGTGGCCGCCGCTGCCACAGGGCGTTGCTGGAGCCATTTGTGTTGCACACACTGGGCGGCTGTCATGCGGGTGCTGGGGAGGGTTGTGGTTGATTAAAAGATGCCCCCGTTATGACTAGATTCTAATTAAAAACCCACCTCAAGTCTTTTACCAACAGCTTGGCTATGAAATCCAGACACTCCGGGGATATGCCATTAAAGCATTCATCCTCGAAATCGTATTTAGCAATGGTTACATTTGACATTGTTTCAATGTCGCTCTCGCCCATGAATGGCGACAGACCTGAGATGCTGTCATGTGTGTGGAGCGGGGCGGGAGGCGGCGGCGGCGACGGCGACGGTATGGCAAAGTCAATAAACATGAAATGTAAAAGCAGCGCAAGGAAAATAAATACAACGCATAAAAAAACACACGCTAGCACTTAATTAACTAAATTAAATTCTCTCGCCTTGCCGGGCTAGGCAAACGGACGGGAGGAAGATGTGGCGCGACCGACCGAGGGATGAGGGATAAGGTACGAACATAACCTATACTCTTTGATTATGAAATTTTGTGAATGGTACATAATTTTCTAATTAGTTTTTCGTTTTGCTGCGACGTTAAGTTGTTCCCTGGGGAGACGACGTAAAGTCTTGATTAAATTTAAGAAATATTCCAAATTGAAGAAGATGCTATGTGACTGCACTTAATGTGTGAACTACTGGGAAGACATCTGCTTCCTATACAAAATATCCTTTAATATCCTTTTCTTAATGTTAAAATATCCATTTTCATATCCTTTGGATGAAAACTCAAGAACCTTTCGAGTGTTAAATAAATTTTAATGTTCCAAAATATCCACTGGATGATTTCCGGTAACCATTTGGTCTGGATATGTCTTAAATATTCTTTTAGTCATACTATGCAGCTGAAAGGTTATGAAAAATTATCATTCTTTGTATTAATTTCAGTTCCGTTGGTTGATTAAGAGTAAGTTAAAGACATCTCCAGTCCAAATGAATCTTTTCTTCTGTGTACCAATGATTTATCGCCATTTCGATATTAAATGAACTCTTTAGGTTTCGTTATTTGGTCTTATCAGAGCTATAACATAGTCATTACTCTCAGTATTTAATTACTTTTCTCGATTCTTGATCTCGATTGCTCAGATAACTATAAGGATAAATTTAGTAATCGTAATTGTAACCTGAAGTTACAAATATTCAATGATTATTTCAAAATGTAATTACTTTTACAATTACCTGAATAATTGTTCCTCTAAAGGGGAATTATTGAGTAATTGTGCTTGAAAAGTTGAATTATTAATGTAATTGTAAGTAAAAACTTTGATTTTGTCACCTATCCAGCTTGGAATCATTAAATTTAATGGTTTTTGGCAGGAATGCAAGTCGGTTCTGATCCGAACCGAACCCAACTAAAACCGAAACGCTTATTTCAGCTGTCAAACCGAACCACAAACCGAAACCGAAACCGAATTCAAAATGTAATTACTTTTACAATTACTTGAATAATTGTTCCTCTAAAGGGGAATTATTGAGTAATTGTGCTTGAAAAGTTGAATTATTAATGTAATTGTAAGTGAAAACTTTGATTTTGTCACCTATCCAGCTTGGAATCATTAAATTTAATGGTTTTTGGCAGGAATGCAAGTCGGTTCTGATCCGAACCGAACCCAACTAAAAACGAACCGCTTATTTCAGCTGTCAAACCGAAACGGCGGCTTTTTGAATTTGTTAAAGCGAACCTTAAACCTTAAAGCAAACCTCAATTGTTTTATTTGTTTTAATCTCTGAAAATCCGATAAGTATAAGTTAATTTCTCAAAAAGACGTGGCTTAGGTGTAATGTATATGGTGTTTCAATAAGGGTGACTCGTTTTAGATTGTAAGTCGTATGTAAATCGATTCATTACAGGCTTATATCGGACTCGTATTGAAATAGTAGTAGTAAAAATTAACAGGAAGCGCGCAGATTCACAAACGTACATTTAATTTTACTTTGAGTGGAATAAAGGAGCCGGCTGTGAGAGTATGTGATCACTGCACAAATTCTAAGCTTAGCTACTACAATTCCCTCAGTTTGCTATATAAATTTATACATAATTTGTACTAAAAACTTACAGCACATAACAAATAACGCCCACACTCCACATATCCGTGCCATATGAGATGCAATCAAAGTTCACCACTTCTGGCGCCACAAATTCCGGTGTGCCAAAGAGTACCTAAACGTATATTAACCATTAGTTAAGTTCTATCTCCGGCTTGTTTGCTAAAATGCTCACCCTCAATCGCTTGTCGGGATCAAATTTGCGTGCCAAGCCAAAGTCAATTATTTTAATACGATTTCCCTTCTGTGTGAGTACCAGTATATTCTCGGGCTTTAAATCCAAATGCACGATGCCATTCCCATGGATAAAGGCCATGGCCTCACACACTTGGCGTATAAAGACGCGACAGACGCGCTCCGTTAGCACAAATTCATCGTCCACCACACGATCAAACAGTTCGCCACCTTCAATGCTGTGCGGAGTACAAAAGAGAGCAGGTAAGTTCCGGTTATCTTATATTAATAAATTGTAAAACTATAAAAGCCACAGCAAACATGCAAGCAGAGCCTAGAGGCTAGTTATGTTATTTACAAGAATTTTGGGTATATTTTTTTTTTGTTCAGCCAAAAACGAAAATCAGATAATACATGAACATCCTTCCCAAAGTGAGTGACCGACACTAACTAAGTTTTAGGAAAGACAAAGCCTTGCATAGATGAGACATCTTTACCTGGTATTGTCTTTGGTTTTACACATCAGTGAAGGTATTGCAATACTTTGTAATACTTTCTTTATTTGTTAGTTCATGTTTTTCACTCAGTTAACTCAACTTAATTTAAAATTAACAGAACATTTTGGTCAAGTCAAAGACTTCAGAACTGACAAAGATAAGTAAATGTCATGCAAGTGAATGCCAAAGGCTAAATTCGCAATGTGGACCCACAAATTTACATATATGTGTGCTGTAAGTGTGCAAAACTTGCTAGGCAGACTTTGCACACACATTTAAAATAGCAGGTCCACATTGACGAATGATTACATTCACTTGTATAACCTTTACTCTTCTTTGTGTGGCCTTGGGGTTTTTGGTATTGAGGACCTAGCGAGAGTATTTTTGTTGATATATATAGGTAGTTGGTGTGGGCGCTCTGTTGGGAAATTATTAAACATTTGAAATTGCTTTATTTTACAAATATATTGTTATGTTTTGTGTGGCTAAAAACTCAAAGTTGCTGCACAGAATAATAATTGCTCTTTACGAAGTGTCGCGGCTGGGGTTTCATTTATCTGGATCGAGGACTCGAAAAAGCTTCGAATGTGAACATAAATTACATAAATTGTTGAATGGGAATATTAGGAAATTTCAAAACATGAAATGGGCCTTCAACCTGCGGCTCAGATAGCTTCCAAAATAAGTAAGAATAAGTGAGAACTTTGTATGTTTATACCCTTACAGAGGGTATATTGAAATTGTCCAGACCACCTAAAGTATATGTATTCTTGATCAGCATGACGAGCTGAGTTGATTTAGCCTTGTCTGTCTGTTTCTATGCTATCTACTCCGTCAGTTCTAAAGCTAACGCCACCAAATGTAGCACCAAGTCTTCTGGTACAAATACGCTGCACATTTGTCGGAACCGGCCAGATCGGATGACTATAACATATAGCTGCCATAGGAAAGATCGATCGAAAAACTAGTTCTAGTGAGAAAAACTTTTTAGTTTTTAATGCAAATGTCTCCAAACTCCGTATTTACTAGTTTTCTATGCTTCTCCATGATTCTGCCAAGTTTGGTTGAAATCGGACATCCATATAGTATAGCTGCCATAGAAAAGTAAGGTTAGAAAAACAGTCTTAGTAAGAAAAACTTTTTTGTTTTCCATGTAAACCTCTTTAAAATTGGCAAATATTTAGTTTATAAGCTTTTACACAATTCTTAAAAGTTTTGTCAAAATCGGATGACTATAGGTTATAGCTGCCATAGGAAAGATCGATCGAAAAACTAGTTCTAGTAAGAAAAACTTTTTGGTTTTCAATGCAAACGTCTCTAAACTCCGTATTTACTAGTTTTCTATGCTTCTTCATGATTCTGCCTAGTTTGGTCGAAATCGGACATCTTTATAGTATAGCTGCCATAGAAAAGTAAGGTTAGAAAAGTAGTCTTAGTAAGAAAAACTTTTTTGTTTTCCATGTAAACCTCTTTAAAATTGGCAAATATTTAGTTTATAAGCTTTTACACAATTCTTAAAAGTTTTGTCAAAATCGGACGATTATAGGTTATAGCTGCCATAGGAATTATCGGCCGAGAAACTAGTTTTAGAGAGAAAAACCTTTTTTGTTTTCAAAGAAAACGCCTCCAAAGTTTGTATTTCCTGGTTTGCAATGCTTTTCCATGATTCCACTTAGTTTGGTCGAAATCGGATAACTATATAGTATAGCTGTCATACAAAAGTAGAGTCAGAAAAGTAGTTTTAGTAGGAAAAACTTGTTTGGTTTCTGTGGAAATGTCCTTTAAATTAGCTAGAAAAACGTGCTGCAATGGTAAACAAACTCGCTTACCTTTCCTCTATCGGCACACAAGCTATGACATCGAAATAATCGATAAATCATTACTTACAATCGTTTTCCTTTGAAAGGAACCTTACCATCTAGAACAGAGCATTGATCCTATCCCACTTTACCAACAACCTGTTCAACTTTTCAATTAAGTTTTACCTTGAACATGTTTCTAAATTTCAACAGCTTTTTGCCTATTCTATTTTGGCTTATGAAAAGCTGACTCTAATAACATGAATTACAAATTATTTGGGAATGCATATTTTGTGTAAATTTGCCATGGCAAAATTTTGCCATATTATTTTCTGTCATCAAATCTGTCTATTTGTTAGCTGCACAAATTTTCATCAATTTCACTGGGCAACTCTGTGTCTAATCTCTCATAATCAAAGCTCCTCAATGTGTTTTGTACCTATTACTTCAGCCTCAATTGGTTGACATGGCAGGCCATATAACTGGCTGGCAAAAATGTGCAAAAATATTTGGCCAGGGATTATTATTTAAATATTTATAACAAACGTTGACAATGCCATTCGAGCACAGGCGGGCAGATAAATTTTATTGTGAAAAGTAATAAACAGAAACTGGGCGAAACCTGTGTCCATATTCTATTATGAAAATGCCAACTAGGCAAGTAAACAATTAACTTTTGTGCAGGCACAGGACAATAATAACATTTTCTTCAGAGAGCTAAAAATTATTTTAGCAAGACAAAAGGTTAACTTGGAGTTGTTACGTTTTTATGTTCCAAAAAGTGGGTCAAGGCCGGCAGAGGGGGGCTAGAGACAGCAGCACCTGTCTCATATTATTTTATGGTCTATAGGAGGCGCAACATATTCATTAGCATCCAGAAACTTTGTGCGAAAGAGACAACCTGTTGCTAAGGATTTTGTTGCTCTGCAAGTGTGCGTGTGTGTGCGAGTGTGTGTGTGTGTGGGAGGAGAGAACTTGACTACTTTACGATAATGTGCGTACGTGCAAATCGTATTTTGTGCACATTCCAACTGATTGCAAGATATTGTGTCCCCAACAATGTTAACAACAAAGGGAAACATAAAACTAACACAAAGTTAAGAAGTTCACAAAGAGAGAGAGAGAGAGAGGGAAAGAGTAACACACACACAGCTACAAAATGGTTTTGGCAAACTTTGTTTCTTTTCTTCCTTACAGTTCCAGGACGACGCACATCATTTTCTGATATTCGTATGCAGCATACAATTGTATAATGAGATGATGTTGCAATGAATTCATAATCTCCACTTCTCTCTCCACATTCCGCTTGTCCTCCCGCTTGGGTATGGGCACAAATTTGGCCGCCAATTGAAGGCCATTGGCCTTGTCCCGGCACTTGTAGACGGTGCCGAATTTGCCACTAAAGGTAAAATCGGATTAGTTATTGATGCTGGCCGGCATCCTTGGGGCATACATACCGTCCCACCTCGCCCAGCACATCGAACAGTTTATGGGCATCGACATTCCGATTTATGGTCACATCGCGCATCGGAAAAGCTGGCTCCAAAACTGCAAGGGAAGAGATATAATAGGGGGTTAAAATAATATTAAATTCGCATAAAACTTGCCTTGAATTTTATACATTTAAAAAGTGTCATTAAAAGCAACTGCAGACAATGAAAAGCCCGCGTGCGGCTTGCACTCAGCTCAAAGTGCCAAAGCAAAGCGTGCTTATGTGGCTCTCGTGACGTATGCGTAATGTCATGTTCAACCGTTTAAAAGTGTTGTAAATGTTGTGCTTAAATTTGTATTATAACAGCAAAGAAAATTACTCAACAATTTGGCGCCAAAAACAACAAAGGCAAAGTTCTGAAAATAGCAGACGGGCAAATATTCGCTCGTTGTCTTCTTTTTAATCTTAAAAGTCAAGGCAATGTTGTCAACAGTTGTGAGAAAGAGAGAGTGAGAGAGAGCGTGCGAAATCAAAGAAAAACTGCTGATTTTCATATCAGAAAAATTGCCATCGTTGGCACAAAAAATCGCTTTTGCGCCTGCACTCAATTCATTGAGATGTGCAAATATTTCTCTTCCCACACAATTCATTCAATATTGATAGAGAGCTTTAATTAACTTTATAAAGTTTTTTATTAAATGGAAATTGCATTCAGTATTTCCGCACACACACACACACAAACACACAGGGGACCTAGGTGGCAGCAAATTTGATCAAGCGTTAACTTAAGGGTAACTTGAGCCAAGTGTTGTCAGAAATTGCCGAGCTAATTGAACTTAAAATTCAGAGAAATGTTTAATAGTTTTAAGGAATATATTTTTACAGAGTAAGACTTCTTTTGGGAATGGCTTACTGCTGATTTCTAGATTTTGGGAAATATAAAAGACTAATCTCCCGCAAAATTGCGTTTCTGTTTATTGCAGAAAGCGAGAGGCACCACCAGCTCAACTCGGAAGACTGACGGCGAAGGCAAGCATCCCGGACATCAACGACAGAGGTGAGTCTCTCTTACATACAAACCAGTCTAAGTGTGGAAAACGTCGGAGACGTAGCCACATATGTGGGACCAACCTCGGCCAATCTGCTAGACTTATCAATAACCTTAGGGAACAATACTCAGGCATCAGAATGGAGAATTCTCGATGAACGCTCCTTCTCCGACCACAAGTACATACAGTTTTAAAGCCAGTTTACCCCCCCCCCCCCCCGAACACCGACCGAACACCGACGCCAAACCCCATTTGCTCGGTGGGAGACATTGTGAAGTCTGTAAAGACGTCAATCTCATGGAAGCATACAAAACCTCTTGTAAGCTCACAGTTACAAAAAGCAGAACAGAACCAGATCCGACCTGTCTCCGAGCTTCTACTTTCACTGCTATCTCAGCAGTTCTCTGGCGTCGATTGCTCAACATCTGCAGATCTCATGGTCTGCCACTTAACATGTTCATAAATTCGCGATTGAGATTGTTGTGCAGTCTCTGCAGTTCTCTGGCAAGCAACTTTCTGGCGTCGATTGTTCGCCTGCTCTGACGTTTTAGCAGTGTTCAACCTGACCAGCCGCTTTACTTACTTATCGCTGCGATTGAGATTGTTCCACAGTTTTAGCAGCTCTCTGGTATGCAGCTAGCATAGTAAGTTGCTGGTGTCAATTGCTCGCCTGCTGTGGCATTTCTCAAGATTTAAGCCTGGCCTATCGTTTCACTTATACAATACGCCGCGATTGAGATTATTGCTCCGTCTAGTATATTGCAGGTGTCGATTGCTCGCCTGCTGCGGCGTTACTGCAGTTCTCCACCTGGTCTGCCGTTTCACTTGTTCCTGGCGCAGCGGTTGAGATTATTGTGCAGTCTCTGCAGTTTTCTTTGAGGCGAGGCGCAAAGCAAAAAAGCTGGCGTCGATTGCTCGTCTGCTGCTGCGTTTTTGCACATTTTAAGTTAGCCTCGCGATTGAGATTGTTGCACAATCTCTCTGAGATGCAACTTGTACAGCAAATAGCTGGCGTCGATTGTTCGCCTGCTGCGCCTGTTCTTGCATATTGATAAAAATATCTTTCTTATACATTGGTTCCCATACAGGTTCCGGTTTTAAGTTTTACAAGGTTCTTTTCCAGTTTTAATCACTGCTTTTCACACAGTTTCCAATCGGTTTAGAGACCATCATTTTGGCCTTAGATTATCAAACATTCGATTAGAAAACTCGCCTTGTTATTGCTGCCATCAAATAAGTGGATAAAACTTTGTAAAACGGACCAAAAGTTTTGTCAAACTTTCCATCTATCAATTGAGATAATAACAAGAACAAAATATGTTGCAGGGCAGACCCATTCAATGAAAATACTTCTCCAGTTCTCTTAACCCGAAAACAGCCACAATGATTACATATTTAAATCGTATGTATCACACACCACACACACACACACACACATAGCTTTGGCTTCTTTAACAAATCTATCATCGACAGCTCCTCTACATATTGCATTCAATCTCTTTTTCATTGTTCGCCCCATCCGATTGCATTCAATATCGGTTATTATGGAGCTGCTCGACAACCATTTCAGCAAGTCTCACATATTGTTGCAAATGTTGCCGTATATTTTGTAGGAAGCAGCAGGAAACCCTTTTCAAAATTCAATTCATTGTTGTATCTACAAGTTGGCAAACAAATAAAAATGACTTCATTGAATTGTAAGTTTGTGCAGCTGTGGGACCCGAGCAGCAGCAGCAGCAGCAGAAGCGAAACGGGGCCAGCCTGAGTGACAGCAACTGTTGTGTGAGTGTGTGTGTAATTTTTAATATTTTTACCATTTGACATTTGACCACAATGAACCCTGGAGTAGAAATTTGATAACTGTGTGCCAAAAATGTGCAATTAGAATTATTGATTGGCTGCTGTTGAGCTCGACTTCTTCAACTTGGATTAATATGCAAATGGGCGCGCATAAGTATGCTACGAAAACTGTGATAAATCTTTAAAATCAATGCCAAAGCACAAAACTTGGCAAATTCCAAGTGAGAGTTCAGCAAGCGTGTGTGTGCAATCAGCCACTTGCCAGCTCCCCTTTCCCCCTCTGTCCCCTCTCCTTTTACATCAAGTTTAAACGATTTTCGACGCAAAATTTATGCATGTCTGCTGCATTTTGTCGAGTTGAGTGCATGTGTGAGTACATTTGAGTGCACTTTGCCAATAATGCGCACAATTTAAGTTTCGCCAAACATTTGTTGAGCCGAGTGTGTGTGTGGCATAGAAATTGAAGAAGAAAACGAAATGGAACGAAATCTTGTTGAAAACTTTTATCTCATAATTTATGGGTCGGCAAATACGGCGAAATGAAATTAAATGAATTGTTATGAAATGTTTTCATAAGTTGCCCTGCTCGCTGGTAATTTATACATAAGCGTAGACAAGCGCTTTCGTTTAAATACACTAACACCTCGTTGGCAGACTCACTTAAAGCGGGGGAGGGGGGCGACACCTGCCTCCCCCCCCCACACACATTCATTTCCTGTTTTGAGCTCATGAATAAATGAATTTATATCGACTTCGCTTGGCAGTTGAACTGCATTGCATACTTTTCTGCGCTTATCCCAGGACTCGCAGAGACATTCCCATATGCTCACGTATGGTTTTGTACGGGGCTTGACTGCTGCGGTGTGCGGCAGCTTGGATGCCATTACCAATGGCTACCCAGCGCACAAATGTGCCTTTAATCGAATGCAAGCTGCAATTGCAGCTTAGTCATTTTGAGTGTTTACATAAATCACTTTTGTAATTCGTACGAAAATGAAAGCCGTATTTTGTTTTTCGAGGAATTTAGCAAATAAATGGTTGATATTCTTAGAGTACAAAGCGGGGATGTTCTAAGTGAACGATTGCTCTGGTTCCTAGTCAGTTACCTAGTTCCCTTCAGTTCCTAGTCCTACAGTTTTCAATATATAAGGTTCGTACCTTCTGCACATATTTAGTAATAAGGATTATATATTGAAACGCCAAAGGAATGGTGAAGATAGACTGAAGACTAGTCAAGGTGTGACTACTGCAGCATCAAAACTCATGCTGTGCATACACTTTCGTTGGTACTGTCGTCTGTCCAACTTTCCGTCTGATTCTATGCTATCGCCACCAAACTTTACACCAAATACAAATTGATACAAATATGCTGCACATTTGTCGGTACCGGACGGATCGGATGTCTATAACATATAGCTGCCATAGGAACGATCGGTCGAAAAACTAGTTCTAGTGAGAAAAACTATTTTGTTTTCATAGAAAACGTCTCCAAACTCTGTATTTACTAGTTTTCTATGCTTCTCCATGATTCTGCCAAGCTTGGTCGAAATCGTACATCTATATAGTATAGCTGTCATAGAAAAGTAAGGTTAGAAAAGTAGTCTTAGTAGGAAAAACTTTTTTGTTTTCAATGTAAACCTCTTTAAAATTGGCATATATTTATTTTATAAGCTTTTACACAGTTCTTCAAGGTTTTGTCAAAATCGGATGACTATAGGTTATAGCTGTCATAGGAACGATCGGTCGAAAAACTAGTTCTAGTGAAAAAAACTTTTTTGTTTGCAAGGAACACGCCTCAAAAGTTTGTATTTCCTGGTTTGCTATGCTTTCCCATGATTCTGCCAAGTTTGGTTGAAATCTGACATCTATATAGTATAGCTGTCATAGAAAAGTAAGGTTAGAAAAGTAGTCTTAGTACGAAAAACTTGTTTGTTTTCAATGTAAACATCTTTAAAATTGGCATATATTTATTTTATAAGCTTGCACACAATTCTTTGAAGTTTTGTCAAAATCAGATGACTATAGGTTATAGCTGTCATAGGAACGATCGGTCGAAAAACTAGTTCTAGTGAGAAAAACTTTTTTGTTTTCATAGAAAACGCCTCCAAAGTTTGTATTTCCTGGTTTGCTATGCTTTCCCATGATTCTGCCAAGTTTGGTTGAAATCTGACATCTATATAGTATAGCTGACATAGAAAAGTAAGGTTAGAAAAGTAGTCTTAGTGAGAAGAACTTGTTTGTTTTCAGCAGAAACGTCCTTCAAACCAGTTAGAAAAGCGTGCTGTCCTCTATTTCTTTCTAAATATATCGTAGTTCGCCATTTGACCCCTTTTTTAAAACGAATTTCTTTATTTTATCAAGCTTTTTTTCAATTTTTGCCTCGTTCCCGCCATTTACTAGATATAAAGCTAGTTCCCTCTGCACATATTTACCAAACAGCACTATTTTTATTGATCCGCCAAAGGAATGGTCAAGATGTGATGAAGTCTAGTCAAGTTACGACTACTGCAGCATCAAAATGCATGCTGTGCATACACTTTCGTTGCTACGACTTTCTTAATTGTTTCTAATTCTACAAAAAAAAACTATAAAAATAGTTGAATTATAAAGTTAGTTTTGAGGTTCAACAATTACTTAAACTTCTCAATTTTGTTTACAAATATTCATGTTAGATTTAGTGTCCAACGCCAACTTTAAATTTGAGCACGCTGACATTTTGGCTTAACTAATGGGAAATGAGGAAATGTGGAAATGTGTTGTAACTTCGCTTGTTTTTCTTGTTATATGTTGTTCCTGGTGTTTGCTGGTCCTGCTGCTGCTGCTGCTGATGTCTGTGCACTTTAATCAGCCTAAGTGCTAGGCCAGGGAGAAAAAAATGTATGCGGGGAAAAATTAAAAATGGCAAAAGTTTGCCATTTCAGGTTGTTGCTCCTATGCTCTGACTGTGACTCTGACTACAGTGAGTGTGTGGTGGCATTTCAAATTGGTTATTACACGGAACTTGCCACCCACACACACACACACACCCATGTGTTGGTCATGCATAAATGCAGATTTGGACGAGTTGTGGGTGGAGGATTTTGCTGCTGCTGTTGTTGTCTCTGTTTCTGCTGTTTGCCATGTTTTCGCGCTTATTGTTTGCCCTGGCCCTCGTACATGAAAATGAGAGTTGCATCATTTTGAAAGCATACTTTTGGGCAAATGCATAATGCAATTAGGCGGGGCGAAACTGGTTAGAGAGCACTAACAAGGTCATGGTTAGGCTATTACTATTGAAAAGGCAAATTGTTTTCATTCAAGTTCGACTTTAAATCATCTCTGCTTATTAATTTAATTTAATGTTTCTGTCTGGCCCCTGCTTATTATGATTTGGGCACACATTTTGCACAGTTGTGTGCACTGCAGAAAGGCCATTTTGTTGCAGCTTACGTAGAAAGTTTTAATGAGTTCATTGCGGTCCAAATCGTTAGTCTGGCCCCGGCCTCTCCCATATGCTCAACTGCTGCTGACAACTCTCAACAACAAAAAATGGCAAAACGTAGGGGGGCAAGCAAAGACAAGGGCAAAGATGCTGTGATTGCAGCAGAACGAGAACTTCTCTCTCGTCGAGTTGTGTTTATCTTGTCTGCTGCAGTCACATCCATCTTGTGTCCTTTGGCCTGCATTGCTGAACTTTGAAATTGCCTTGAAATTGCTGTGTGTTTTTACATCAATCAATTAGCCCACAGCTTGTGGCCAAGCAAATGATATAAATTTAAGGCTTAAAGCTGGCCGCTGAGGGGGGGGGGGGAATATGAGCAGGGTGGGCTGTGGTGCGGCAACTGCTCGAGTCTCGAATGTCAGTGCTGATTATAAGCGCGAGAATTTCTGGCACAGAGATTATGTGTGCGTGTGTGTGTGTGTCCACAAAAGCCAGCGTAATGAATGTGTAAAGGGATAACCCGCAAAACACAGAGACGCAGAGACGGAGAGAGAGGCGGAGAGCACACAAAAACAATTTTAAAAATGTGAATGTCAACGTATGAGCAATTTTCCTAGAATTTAATGAAGTGCTCGCCTGATAATTGAAATGCATAGAAATAACTCACTTAAACGAAAAAAAACGAAATGAAATTTCCACTTAATGAAATTTCTCAACGCGCAGCTACTTCTGCATACAAAATAATTCTGCAGCGAATGCTAATTCCGTTTAATAAAATAAAATTGCGCTGGCAAGCAAATTGACACTTTTTAAAGTGGCCCCTGGAAGTAGGCAACATAAACTTGGCATTAGGCGCACCCCTCGCTCACACACACACACACACGCACACGCACACTGATTATTACTTTTCATTTTTCCTTAACGATTTTCATTTCGCTGTGTATGCAAAATTCTCTCCTCTTTTTTTTTAACGTCGCGTTGTCGCAGCGGATTTACGCCTGGCATGCAGCAGCCAAAAAAAAAAACAACAACAAACATTGGAAATGATGAAGATGAATTGCCGTTGAGCGAGTGGCAGAGATACAGCGCCACAGATATGCCTGGATATGTATTAATATATTGTACATATTCGTTGACATAGTCGATATTGATTTGTTGCCTGTTGTTCGCTGAAGCAAAAACATTTGTTTAAAAATCCAACAACAACAACAACAACAACAAAAGGAGGAAAAAGAAATTTCATTTCATAATGCAGAAACTTTTGCCGGCCATTTATCATTTGAATGAATTTATTATCAACGAAGCATTTAACGAAGCATCTCGAGGTTGGAATGCATTCGAATGTAAGAAATAAATTGCTATGGCTTGACGAATTCGATTTGATTAATCGCACGATAAGCGGGAGCAAAAATGTACAAAGATGGGCGAAGATCAGAATCAGAAAGTTTACCCTGAATGATTTGGATTGGGTTAGGTAGCGTTTAAGTTACTTAGCATGGATTTGAGGCAGGATCACTGCTTAGGAAGTGGGACAAAGTTAATGTCAATGCAATGTCAGTTAGAAAGCCTTCTGCTGATGAACGATTTTTATACCCTATTATAATTTTGGCCAGAAGTTTGCAACGCATAAAAATATTCATTTCTGACCCCACCAACTATATATATTCTTGATCAGGGTGACAAGCTGAGTCGATTGAGCTTTGTCCGTCCGTCTGTACTTGTGTCCATCTCTCAGTTTTAAAGCTATCGAGCTGAAATTTTGCACAGAGTCTTCTTTTTGCTGCACACTACTAATATGTCGCAGCCGACCGGATCGGTTGACTATATCTCATAGCTCCCATAGGAACAATCGGTCGGAGAACTAGTTTTAGTATGAAAAACTTGTTTCTTTTCAATGGAAACGTCTTCAAACGTTGTATTCATATGTTTTCTATGTTTTTTTATAATTCTACAAAGTTTTATTAAAATCGGACAACTATATGGCATAGCTGCCATACAAAAGATAGGTCTGAAAAACAGTCTTAGTTAGAAAAACTTTTTTGTTTTTAATGGTAGCCTGCTGAACTTTTGTATTTGCTTGTTTTACATGCTTTCACATAATTTTACAAATTTTTGGCCAAATCGGATGACTATATCATATAGCTCTCATTCGAACGATCGTTCGGAAAATGGAAAAATGAGTATTTTTTGAAAATATTTTAGCGAGCACTTGCAAGGGTATATGAAACTTCGGCACAGACGAAGTTAGCTTAGCTTAACTGGGCTCTACTGAGCTTCAGCCTCTACAATAGATAGTGTTGGCGGTTTCTGGACTCAAAACTACGATTTGTGCTCACCAAAAGCACATACATACAGTCTCTACCGGGGCTCTCCAATAAATCTCTAGAGATTTTCGTATAAACGCTTTCATTTCAAGCTTAAACTGCTTGCCTTTATATGTAAAATGTGGCCAAAAGGGCTGTAGACTACTAGATTAGATAACAAAAGTAGAGCGATTTGAAACCCCTCCGTTCGAATCAAAGTAGATATGATGCGTGCGGTTTTCCTTGTCTATAATGTAGTAGCCTGCAAGGTTCCAATCACTTTACACCTAAGTTCTCCTAGTTTGGTTCAAAAATGAATCTCTAGAGATTTCTGTGTCACCCCCTTACAAAACCCGCGGACTAGACGGTATAGTCCCGGCCTAACTACTCCAAGCAGGTAAGATAGCCATTAAATGGCCTTGCACCATTACGGGGCATATCCTTTCTTATCCTTTCACTTTCTAGCGCTATCCTAAACGAGCTAGACCACTCTATGGAACGAGTCAGCTGCTTGTTTTTTGTGAAAAAGTTAAAGTAAATTGTTTACAATGATTCATCATCAAAGTAAAAGTTCAAATATAACATGAAGCAAACCTTTTCCGTATCTGAGGAACATTTGCTTTTGGATATTGTACTTGGAGAACAGTTTGCCGCTCAGATTCAGTGTTCAGATTACTTGTACATAGCTGCCAATTGCATAGAAACACTACCTCACTAAGAATTTGGTCTCATAATAACACAAGGCAACCAAAATCAGACTTATTCAAGTACATTAAAGTAGTTTTTATGAATCTAGAAGTTTTTTGTGTGCTAAAAACGAATATGTTTTCAGAAATGGTCCATCATGTCTAGACTTATGTGTAATTTGAGCTTGAAGTTGTCTTAAATGACTATTCCGAGCCTTTTAATGTGAAACCTATACTATTTCTTTAAGTCTCTTTGATTTCAATGTAAACTATTACCTCTTAGCTTTAAAACATGGTATCCAAAACAATTCTGCGATTTTTTAAGCAAAGATATACCCTTTTTGGATAGAGTTGGCTAGAAATTTGTGCTGATTCCTTTTGAAAATTTTGATATATCTTTGCTAAAAAAAATCGCAGAAATATTTGGGATACTAGATTTTAAAGCTAAGAAATGGTACTTTACGAGAATATCAAAGTGATATCAAATAAACGAGCAGTTCAACATGAAACGAGGCTAAAAAAGGTAAAAATATGCGTTTTTAGCTGCTTTTATCCAAAATATATTTAGTTATATCCATTTTTGCCTTGTATGCCATTTAATTACATTCCAAATCCATTATCTGCTTTGAAAGTGGTTCAACATTGGCACAAAAGGTCTACCCTTCCGCAACTGATTTGATCATTTCCCCACAATTTTCGCAATTTTCGTTGCCTTAGTTTACACTTGATTATGGCCAACCCTTTCTCCTGTTTTGCAATGCTGTAAATGATTTATAGGCCGCCAAATTTGTTTGGCATAAAATCTGCCAGAATATTTGCGAAATGAATCCAGCTTGCGTGGCGCTTAGTTAATTATTGGCTTTTGCGCTGGAAAATGTATTAATTTATAGCGCATACGCAACGTGGTACACAAAGGCCATAAAGGTAATGGCCGCTTGTCAGTGGCAGCAGCAGCAGCAAACGGCGGCTACGGCTGGCCTGGGACCTGGGGACTTGCTGGACCAGCCGCAAAATGTTGGCTTACAGTTTGGCACGGCAATTTGGCACGGCTGCGGCTTTGCTCGTGTATTTTAATCATTTTCATGTTATTAAGGCAGAAAGAAGATGTGTAGATGGGCTCTGCTTGAGTATACAAAGAGTCACAGATTTATGAGTTATCTATAAAGCTGCCCAATCCAGACAGTCTTCCACGTGGAAACTGAAACCACTTTAAAAGAAAACACCAGAGAAGAGCGGCCAGAAACAGCTGCCAAAACAACAAAAGAGACACTCAACTGTGTGTGAGTTTTGTCTGTGTGCGAGTAGGCCAGACCAGACAGGGCGGAGCTGCACGGATTATATATGTATACCCATATGTGGTTGCTTTAAACGTCCGCCACAAAAATACACATATTTGCACTCAAATGGAATTGAATATCGAACAAAACTAGGCTAAAAATGGCCGCCACTAAAACGGAAATGCATGTTCTGGGCACCCCGAAAACAGTCAGCCAGACACATGCCGACCCAGGGGAGGGGCGGTGGGAGGACACAAACACACACACACAGAGAACCATAAATAATTTGCCAGCTCTGTGAATTAGTTGGCAAGATAAATCAATTAGCATTGGCGAACAAACAAGACAATTAATCAAGATGCAGGTTTTCAGCTGGTTACAATTCCGGTCGAGGAATCGGAAGCCTGGTAATTGAAGGGCCATCGATGCAATCGACTGCTGTGGCCGCCGCCTCTTCACACGCGCAACTGACAACAATTTGTTAAAATTTAACGTTTTATTTACTGCTGCGACCGTGTGTCGGTCTGTCTGTCTGTCGGTCTGTTCTTGTTCCTGTTACTGGTACCGTGTGCCTGTCCCACTGCCCCGGCATGTGCTGACAGACGTAGAACTGCAAAAGGCAATGCTCTGTCCTGCTACCGTTCCTCGGACATGGCGGGGTGTTCATGTTGAGCGACAGTTTGACGTCTCTAAATAAAGTTTACACTTCCCCAGTTGTAGCTGCTACGTGGGCACCACACACACTCTTGACAATTTAATGGTGTTGAGGTTATTTATACAATACGCTGGCTACAACAAGTGCTCAAATATTCAGTGGAACTGCACAGACAATGTGAACGTGGTCGGTTGCAAAAAGGGGTGCAACTTAAAGCCAAATGAAGCATTAAGTGACCAGTGTCAGTGTTGTTGAGATACATTGAAGTAAGATATGCTTCTACTTCACTCTGTACTCAAAGCTCAATGCTTAATACTTATAGCTCGTTAGTTAGTACTTGGTGCTACATCATATGTAGTCATTACTCGGTAGACAGTACTCCAATACTCAGTGCTCGATACTTGATACTTATCACTCGATACTTTGTACTTGATACTAGACTCTAAGCATTTGATACTCTCTACCCATTACTAAACCTGGCACAAGGTTGTAAAGTATTTGTTATGCAAATAAATACACCCAGAGTGTGTATGCCTGCACAGTTAGTCCACAAGGCACACACAACTTGTGAACTGTACGCATACTTCCTCGGCAACATTATCTCTAATGGCAATTTTAGTAATAATCTAAGGCCGAAGGGTTAAGACTACTTTTCGGACCTTACTTTTCTATGGGAGCTATACCATATAGATGTCCGATTTCGACCAAACTCGGTGGAATCATGCAAAAGCCTAACAAACGTACATGTAAGAAGTTTGGAGTCGATACCATTTAAAACAAAAAAGTTTTTCTCATCATTCGTACTGCAGCTATATGCTATAGTCAGCCGATTTTGACAAAACTTTGTAGAGTTGTGTGAAAGCATATTAAATTATTAATTGCCAATTTTAAGCACATTTCCATTTAAAACAAACAAGTTTTTCTCACTAAGACTACTTTTCGGACCTTACTTTTCTATGGGAGCTATACCATATAGATGTCCGATTTCGACCAAACTCGGTGGAATCATGCAAAAGCCTAACAAACGTATATGTAAGAAGTTTGGAGTCGATACCATTTAAAACAAAAAAGTTTTTCTCACTAAAACTTCTTTTTCGACCGATCATTCGTACTGCAGCTATATGCTATAGTCAGCCGATATGACAAAACTTTGTAGAATTATGTGAAAGCATATCAAATTTATAAATGCCAATTTTAAGAACATTTCCATGAAAAACAAATAAGTTTTTCTCACTAAGACTACTTTTCAGAGTCTACTTTTCTATGACAGCTATGCTATATAGATGTCCGATTTCGACCAAACTTAGTGGAATCATGGGAAATCACAGTAAATTAAGAAAAACAAAGTTTGCAGGCGTTTCCATTGAAAACAAAAAAGTTTTTCTCACTAAAACTAGTTTTTCAACCGATCGTTTCTATGACAGCTATAAGTTCTGGTCATCCGATCCAGCCGGTTCCGATAAATGTGCAGCGTATTTGTACTAAAAGATTTCGTGCAAAGTTTGGTGAAGATAGCTTTCAAACCGATGGAGGAGTTAGCATAGAAACAGACGGACATGGCTAAATCAACTTAGCTAGTGGTGCAGATCAAGGAATATACGGTTGATCGGGATCGAAATTGATAAACAGGGTCTATTTATATCAATAGAACAAGATCTAGATGGATGTTAGTCTAATATTTGGGTAGCTCTTTGCACCCGGTAGCTTAGAGTCTTAAACTAATAGTTTGTTATAATAGATAGATTATAGTAAGTTGCTCTCACCACAATGTACAATATCTCTCCTCAGTTTCTTCCATAGGTAATTCACATCCGTTTACTACCAAACCATTTAGAGTGCCCGCTTACAGTTTATGGTCGCTCATATAAATGTTAGCGCACTCACTCAAGCTCACACATACTTAAAACTAACAGCCAGTTGGTTACACTAAAGCGGCTACAAAGAGACATTTGTGTAACCCACTTGCCATCTTACTGCATTTAAAAATGCAATTATCTGACCAACAATTAAATACCGCACACACCATTTGCATTTGCAGTAATCCGCCATAATTAACTTACTTTTTGAACCCATTTAATTTCGCAGTTCCCCCCCGCTGGTTAACCCGTTGGCCAAATTTGATTCTGTACTCTGTGTATTTCGTATTAGTTGAGTGATGAGCAGCCATAAATTAGCCATCAGGTGGATGTGGGGAAATTGCAAAACATGATGAAATAAACCAGAATTCGATTGACCAAACGGCTAATGACGTTGAATGCAAATCAAGTGACCTGTGCCGTGCTGTGTGGTAGTTGCAGTGCCAGCAAAATACATAATAAAAACATCCAAGTGTTGAAAAACATTTACATAATTCTGATTATTTTCACAAGGGATGAGAAGGGGTGGGGCTGCTTAGCCAGCACAACTACATTTGTAGTTGGTACCCCTGTTTGTCTGTGAGGTGAAAATGTTTTGCATTATGGAAATTTCCGTGTGTCATTCTGGATGCGCGAAATGTCTGCATGCAAATTGAGTTGCAACAATTTGAGCAGCAAATTCTACATACCAGTGAGTGTACAGCCACCCCGCAAAACCATAAATACTCAACTGGGTGAGTAATAAGTAAATTACATCACATTAAAGTATTTTGTAATAAATTTTATACCCAAATCCAATAATATTCATTCCAAATGGATGCCGAAATCATCTACTAGATATTTTTGAGTATCCTTTGTTTTTCTCTGTAGAGAGAAGCAGAAAACTGGTTCACGGGCTTGGAACTAGAAACATATCGAATCAAGGCAGCAGCAGCTCAGCAGTATTATAGGTAGCGATTGCATGATTTCGACCTCTTTCTTTTTCAAGTGTTGCTGGGCTTTGCTCTAATTTTATTAACTATTTATATACTTCTTAAGTTTCTCATCATCATTCATATTGATCGTTTACAAAGGAGTAAACAGCTCTAGAATTAACAAATTTAAGCACAAACTGAGTGGATATTTTACAGACTTAATCTTGTTAAGCAAATGGCATAAATAGGAGCCTACAAGAACCAAAATATATTATACGGATTCAGAAGTTAGAAATAGTCATCTCCATCTATTTCAATCCTATTTCAATGCAAACCTAGCTCTTTAGTTTTAAAGCTATCAAGCTGAAATTTTGCACAAAGTCTGCTTTTCATTCGACACTTTCAATATGTGTGAATGGTAGACTATTTCTGGTAGCTGCCACGAGAGGGTCGACCCCGGTAAACCATTTAGATAGTAGCAAGAACTTGAGCAGAGAGTTAATTTCCGCTTCAGAGATGTCTGACAGATCGTTTAGAAAAGAAAGACCCAAAAGCGCGAGTCGCCTTCTGCTGAGAGCTGGACAGTGACAGCAGAGGTGTTGTACACTCTCTTCTGCATCAGCTGAGTTACAGCCTCTACAGAAGTTATGGCCTCTGACAACGAGTCTCTGTCTTCCAATTAGGCAGTGTTCAGTCAGGCCCCCACACTAGTAGGGAAATGTTCTCTCTCTCTTAATGGAGTAACATATGTGTGAATCGCTTGATATCGCTTGATATCGCTTCGTGGTTAATCGATAGTTGGTTTCTGTTGTTTGTAGTTTAAAGGTCGCTAGTGACACGCCTATGTTTCTCTTATCTGGTAGGACCCGAGTGGTAGTGCCAAGTTTAGCAAGGTGGTCGGTCTTCAATGTTGCAGTGTCCAGGCACCCAAACGAGATTGATTTGAAAGTGCTGAGCCAGCTCATTAGGAGATTTGCGGCACTCGGTAAGAGTTTTGGCATTTCCATAATATCACCGTCAAGGGTGAGAAAATTAACACGTTACTTCCAAACGCTACGAGATTTGCCAGGAGGTTGGTAGCCTACAACCTCTGCTTGGTAATCACTACAATGATGAGGAAGTCGGAATGATGTTTTGGCTCCTCCTGCTACCCGTCCATCCAGTTTGGAGCCATCAGTGCAATTTGCCATCTGGAGCCATTAGCTTGATATTGGGTAAGTTGTGAGATTAAACGTCATATTCCAGTTCTCATTTGTGGCACATTGCTTGGACAAGCTTGCAAATACCAATAGAAGTTATTCCTCTACAGAATAGTAAACGAATTTGAACCATTTCTGTAACTTTTTACAAGTTTGCTCTTACCCTTTGCACAAGATTCACCGTCGCTGCTTCTTCTTGTGGTGATGAAACTCTTTTCGATTTAATCGATACTAAAAGATTATATCGATGTTTCTTACGCATCGATTTTTTAACCTTGCTACGGAGTATAGAAAATGTTTCCAATAGTTTGTCTTAGTTTGAGTTGCGGCACAGCGTTGCCAGTTGATACGGTATAGAAGTGTCTTGGGAATGGTATAGATTTTTCTAGTCTCATCTATGTTCCAAGCTGTAGTGCTGAACTTAGAGCACTTACTTGAACCCCTTAAACATGAGCCAAACGAATGTAAAGTTAGTGATGCAACCAAGGCAACTTTAAAAGAACTCATTCAGACTTCTGAATGGCCCTAGATGTCTTGTAGTCAGCTTAGAGCCTCCGATTTGCGCTCACACAGTGAATGAAATGTAGATCCTGAGAACATACAGAATGAAGTTCAACAGTCTTCACTTAAGTTTACCAAACTAAGATTGATTTCCAAACGTTTTCGAAACTTTTGCTGGGTTGAATTAACTGTTGTTGTTTTGGCTTGTTTGTTTAGTTTTGCATTTGGCCAAATGCAATCTTAACGAGGCTCTGCCTGGTCGCCAGCCATATACAGCGCTTGCCAATACATTAAATTGCAATTTTAATTTGTTTAGCATGCGGTGTTCTCTCTCGCATTCACATGCTCATTCTCTCGTTGTGCCACATGGCGTATGCGTTATAATCAGGCATACATACGTATGCGCAATGTACATACATACATATACATATGCACTCACGCCTGTGTCTGCATTTTTAATGCTATTGCTGCCGTTTTTCCACCTGCAGCTGCGGCCTCCGACCAGAGCCGAAACCAGAACCAGACAACAGGCACCAGGGAACCAGGCAGCACCCAGCACCCAGCAATACCGAGAAACATTAAAAATTTAAATAAAATTGCAGAGAAGCAAACGGCATACAAGAACCATATTCGAGGCGGTGTTTGGAAAGTTGTGTTTGTGTTATTAAAATAACGGTTCAATTGCAGCTGGAAGTGTCATTTGTTTTATGGAAATTATGGCATTTACTTGTGGGGAGGGGATTAAATGGAAACATTCTCCAAGCGCAAAGCGTGCTCAATAAATCCTGTTGCCAACCCAATTCATTGAAACCATATTCATTCATTGCATTGGCTCCGACCAGCACTTGTTAATTGGTTAAGTGATGAAATAACCATATTGTGCGGCAGAGAACAAGTCTTTCCCCGTGGATCCCAACTAAAGTGAGCCACAAGCCAAGAATTTGCAACGTCAACAGAAGTGAATATCAACGAACGACCTTCAACATGAAATGCGACGTAAAATAAATTTATCTCAATTATATATATATCAAGAAGAGATATATACAAGTATATATGCGCGTCTCTCATTTGCACTCTTGTGTGTGGGGGAGCTAGCAAAGTTTAAGACAAGATGTGAAAAATTCTTTTGGGGTTTTTGCCTGTTTGTTTTACATTCACCTTGGCAAGCGTTCTGTAGAGGAGGGGCGGAGAGGGAAAAGAAAACACACACACACACGCACACACACAAACGCTCAAAATTAAAAGCAAAATATTAAAATTTATTTTTGATATTTTCTTTATTTTTTTTTTGGTGCGCCAAGCGAGCATACAAAAATATGAGAAATGTTTCCAAGTACAGTAGAGCTTGGCTAAGATCAAACGGTGTAGTTTCAATCAGTTATATACCTAGTTTTAGTGGAAAACTATAGCAAGAACTGGCCTTACTGGCAAGCTTGCGCATTTGTCCTAAGGAGTTTGGAGGAAGAAAGGCAAAGAATGGAACACTCAGAGAAAAAATAGAGCATTTCATACTTGGATCAAGCATACTTGATATCAGAAGTTCGATAAAAATGAAAGTTCTTGATTCAAGATTGAAATTCTTGATCCAATTTTTGCTTGATTCGTACTTGGATCAAGTACTAAAGCTTTGGGATCAAGAAAAACGGGGCTAAAGAACTATTTTGCTTGTTTTGAGAATGATTTGTACTCGGTTTAATTAGTACTAAAGCTCTGGAATCAAGTGCTAAACTTAATTTTGCCTTGATGCTTGCAACGCATAGAAATATTCATTTCCGACCCCATATACTATACATATTCTTGATCAGGGTGACAAGCTGAGTCGATTGAGCTTCGTCCGTCCGTCTGTCCAGCTGTCTGTCTTTTTCTACGCGAACTAGTCTCTCAGTTTTGAAACTATCGAGCTGAAATTTTGTACAGGGTCTTCTTTTTACTGCATGCTACTAATATGTCGGAGCCGACCGGATCGGTTGACTATATCTCATAGCTTCCATAGAAACAATCGGTCGGAAAACTAGTTTTGGGATGAAAAACTTTTTACTTTTCAATGGAAACGTCTTCAAACTTTGTAATCGTAGGTTTTCTATGCTAATTAATAATTCTCTTAAGTTTTATTAAAATCGGACAACTATATGGTATAGCTGCCATACAAAAGATAGGTCTGAAAAACAGTCTTAGTTAGAGAAACTTTTTTGTTTCTAATGGTAGCCTGCTGACATTTTGTATTTGTCTGTTTTACATGCTTTCACATAATTTTAAAAATTTTGGGCCAAATCGGATGACTATATCATATAGCTCCCATACGAACAATCGTTCGGAAAATGGGAAAAAGAGTATTTTTTTGAAAATATTTAAGCGAGCACTTGCAAGGGTATAAAAACTTCTGCACAGACGAAGTTAGCTTAGCTTTCTCGTTTTTCATATCCTTTGGATGATTTTCAGCTCCATTGGATGATAATTTAAGATCCATTTGACATTAAATGGATATTTTTGTATCCAAAAATGGATACCAAAATAATCTTCTAGTTTACTCTGAAATCTGTTAGATTATGTGCCACATATCTATAAATCCATATCTTTTCCCCGCCCATTTCAACTCCTCCTCGTCCCTTGACTTCAATCAGTTACTTTTCCAGCCAAAGCCCCCTTTCAAATAAAATCCAACTGCAAATAGACGAATCAAATCAAACTCAAATCTATGACAGCTTAGCAGCTGTTCTTGTCAATTGCCTGGGCAATGGTTTTGGCCATTTTAGTTATCGCTGCTAACTACGCTTTAATAAAGGCCCCCAAAAACCCAGAACCAATAAACATTTCGGCTCATGATACTGTGGCACCACATTAACTTTTATGCACAGATAAAAAACAAACTGATGGAAAATACTAAACCAAAATATATATATATAACACAACAACAAATGCCTAAACGATTTAGAGGCGCTACCAAATGGGCAACTGGGCTTTTAAAAATACATGAATTTCAATAAAATACGACAATGCCTCGCCGGAACGAAAAAGGGTCCTTAGATAAGACCCCACAGCACAGCACAGTGATCAGGAAGCATTTGCGACGCCGTTTCCATTGTCAGAAACAATAAATTTCACCCGGCATAAAACAAAAGCGAGAGCAAGTGATTTTTGGTACGTTTCTTATTAAAGCCTGGGTAAAAAAAAGGCGCTGAAGGATAAACGTCACACCAGATGAGCGTGAATTTGGCTCAAGCCAAAAACCCGAAACTCAAACGGAAACGGATGTGTCAAGTAGTATGTAGTGGCTGAAGGAAGCCGAAGACCGAAAAACCGAAAACCATGTAGCATGAAAAATGGCCAAAGCAAAGCAATTTCAAAACTGTAAAAGGAGCAGGAAGACAGCCAGAAAAAATGTAACACCAGAGGCGGCAAGGAGGGAGGGGTAACCGCACGCGGGCGTTGTGATTTAGTGCCGTGCCGGGTGTAGGCGGGTAGCTGGACTAGGTAGCTGTTTTTTCTCAAATTGGCAAATAACAACAAACGGAAATACTTGTCTACAGGTGGAAAAAGATGCCAACCCTTTTCACACAGTGTTTTGTCACCTTTGTGTGTGTGTGTGTGTTTGTGTGTGTGAATTATGTGCTAATGGTGCGTAAGCTGATTTCTCAATTTCCTTTTAAGGGCTCTTTTCTACTTTTGGCTTATCCTTTCAGGTGAGGCAATTAGGTTTCCCGGCAAGTCTTTAAAAACTTTACACGCACAGGAAATGGAAAAGTTCAACGGAAATTGCCCCACCACAGAGAAATATTTTCATTAATGTTTTTTTATAATTTTTTTTTGTTTATATATAAAAAACAACGCACACACACAGATCATTAATCATTAAAAACTTGTACACTTGAAATTTTGCATTATTTATGTTATTTAGTATATACAAATGTACCAGAAAAAAAATAACATGGACTTTTGTATAAACATTTAATGAACCAAAATGTTTGACTTGCCCCTCGTGTTGGCGTCATTAAACGCCGAAAGATATTTTTAAAATAAATAAGCAACATTTTGGAAACAGCAAACACTGATTAAGGCAAATATGCCAGGATGACAAAATATAAAATTAAACTCAAACAGAAAATGAAATGCAATTAACATGGAAATAAGACAGCAATCTACATTCAATTAATTACATTTGGTATACAATTTACATGCAAGAGTTTCCAGTTAACTCACTTTTAGCTGGAATTTGGCATAGAGTCAGACAACTGATTGATATTTTCCATGTTTTGAGATGAAAGATTTGATTGTTTTAATCTCAAAAGGTTAACCTTCCAATTTTTCTATAAGGTCTGTACTTTTTATAAACAGAAACACTTTCGAACAGCTCATGAACATCAAAGCAAAGCCAAAGTGCTTCTCTTAAAACAAAGTATTGTAATTAAACTAATGCTAGATGCTAGATACTAACCTTTAAACTAGAATGTTTTATACTGTAATCAAAAATTTACTAGCCAAAAAAAGAGTAATATTTCATTCATTCAAGTATTATAAATATTTTCAGATTATAAGCAGAAGTCGGCCGTAGTATGTTGCATACAGCTTTCAGTTTATTAGCCTGCACAGAACGTGTCTAGTCTAATAGCAGCAATACTCCCTTACTTCGTATGCAAAGCAATATATGAAAGTTATATATAATTTGCCAAGGCATTTCATAGGCAAGGGAAGATTGTCCCCTGCAACAGACTTTTGCAACCAGTTTAATACCAGTTTTTCTCTGTGTAGCCTTATGATTGTCTATTTAAGTTCACTTGCATTCTGTACAAACTTCATCTCACCCAATATGCAACCTATATATCCGGTATGTCTTAAACTTTAGAGTTATGCATATTTTAACAACACTTTACATAACCGGGAAAGAAGTACGCACTATTGCAATGAATTTTAGTCACACTCTTTTTATACCCTTGAAATTGTACAGATGTTTGTAACGCTTATAAGGAAGCATTTCCGACCACATATATTCTTGATCAGCAAGACAAGCTGAATTGATTTAGCCTTGTCCGTCTGTTTCTTTGCTATCTTCTCCGCCAGTTTTAAAGCTATCGCCCCCAAACTTTGCACGAAGTCTTCTGGCACAAATACGCTGCACATTTGTCGGAACCGGCTGGATCGTATTAATATAACATATAGCTGCCATAGGAACGATCGGTCGAAAAACTAGTTCTAGTAAGAAAAACTTTTCAGTTTTCAATCCAAATGCCTCCAAACTCCGTATTTACTAGTTTTCTCTGCTTCTTCATGATTCTGCCAAGTTTGGTTGAAATCGAACATCTTTATAGTATAGCTGCCATACAAAGGTAAGGTTAGAAAAATAGTCTTAGTAAGAAAAACTTTTTTGTTTTCAATGCAAACCGCTTTAAAATTGGCACATATTTATTTTATAAGCTTTCACACAATTCTTCAAAGTTTCGTCAAAATCGGTTGACTATAGGTTATAGCTGCCATACGAATGATCGGTTGAGAAACTAGTTCTAGTGAGAAAAACTTTTTTGTTTTCAAAGAAAACGCCTCCAAAGCTTGTATTTCCTAGTTTGCTACGCTTTTCCATGATTCTACTAAGTTTGGTCGAAATCGGTTAACTATATAATATAGCTGTCATAGAAAGGTAAAGGATGAAATGTAATCTTAGTGAGGAAAACTTTTTTGTTTTCAAAGAAAACGCCTCCAAAGTTTGTATTTCCTAGTTTGCTTTGCTTTCCCATGATTCTACTAAGTTTGGTCGAAATCGGACATCTATATAGTATAGCTCCCATAGAAAGGTAAAGTCTGAAATGTAATCTTAGTGAGGAAAACTTTTTTGTTTTCAAAGAAAACGCCTCCAAAGTTTGTATTTCCTAGTTTGCTTTGCTTTCCCATGATTCTACTAAGTTTGGTCGAAATCGGATAGCTATATAATATAGCTGTCCTAGAAAAGTAAAGTCAGAAAAGTAGTCTTAGTGAGAAAAACTTGTTTGTTTTCAGTGGAAATGTCCTTCACAATTAGTTAGAAATGCGCACTGCAAGAGAATACAAAGTTGAGGTCCTCCTTGACTGAGGATCGAACTCAGGACATCTTGCACTTAGCACGAATGATAAGGCGTAGTTTCTAGCGAGTCTATTTACATAGTTCGTTAAGTTGCTCAAAAGTATAACACCATTCTATCCTCCATCTATTTCGCCTTATGTTCCTTATTGCTCATGCCAAATGGATATAAACAGTGTTGTGAGGTCGGAGATGCTTTCTGTTGAATGTCACATACTTTTGCACAAGCCTAACAAACTCTGTGAACCTCCGGTATGGAGTATAAAGAAACCATTTTTGTTTAAACTCATGTATAACAAAACAATTGCTGTGTTAAGCAATGGTATATCAACAGCCATATCAAGTATCCTGGTGCCATATTCCTATGTAACTTGAATTGAATTCTCTATTTCATTGAAGAAATCTTTATTTATGCAACTTATTAATGCAATTTGGTTGAAAACGTGCTCTTGGGTCGAAATACTATACGTACACAATAGAAAATTTGTGTGTCGTTGTCAGTTGTTGTTTATATAAATGTCTCTGCATTTCACCAGAGAAATGTTCAAACAAAATCCGACATTTAATATGAACTGCTTGCCATAAATTGTGTACTATAATTGTCTAGTTTGGCCACAATCACACTTACACCCATTAACTGATAAATGCACCTTATCATTTGTGCTGATATATACACCACCTTATCGGGCACACACAATATATGCATACAAATGTGGGCAGAGAGCAACGCCAATTAGACTTACCACCTTCCGGCTCTGAATCATCGATGTAGATCATATTGCTGCGTCTCTTGGCGCTTGGCTCACGTAAACGTTGACCCGTACTGCGGCTGTTCAACGGTATGTCTTTGGGCTTGTTTATCTAGATTTTGGTATATTTATTATTAATAATCAACTTATTTGCCCGACACATAACACATTTTCGTTTTTGCGCTGCGGTTAAATGAACTTCACTTTTCACACTTTTCTTTGAATTGAATTGATTTTCCTTCGATATTTCTGCGCACTTAAAAAATGACAAGAATTATTTGGTTAAATTACTTGTGGTTCTTGTTGTTGTTGTTGTTGTTGTTTGGTTTATTAATAGCCGCACACCACGTTGCGTATGCTTGATTTTTGGCAATATTCAAAAATTCCTTCGCACGGATTGTGGCTGCGTGTTGCTATTGTGTCATGGCGAGCGAGCGTTTTGCCTCAAACTGTTTTTGGCCAGCGCCTCATTATTTGATTTGAGCTGCTTTTCGCTTGGCTCCGCCACACATTTCCTTTGTGGCGGCGGCGGCGCTCTGCGTTCTGGCTGATAACCAGGCAGAGGCAGGCCGGCACGGCTCTCGCGAGCATTGAATATGTGTCTATAAATAAACAAAATACACATGCAATTTGTATTTGTATCTGGTTAGCCTGTCTTCTGTTGTTATAAAAATAAATGCCAAAGCAATTTGTATGTGGCTCTCTTTGGTGTGTAGTTCGTTTTTTTTTTGTTTTGCTCATTTGACGGCAAATGAAAATTATTTTCCCTGTTGTCGTTTAGCACATTCTCGTTTATTTTTTTTTTGTTGAGAAAATTCTACTATATATATGTATATATGTGTGCGACATGCTATATGACTTCCTATTCGCGCCCTGACGTCGCGACGCACGTCTCTGTGTGTGCAGTGTGTGCAACTTGTTGCCATTGCCGTTCCGTCGCATGTGTCACGTTTTGGGCTAGAAGTTGGGATTTGGTTGGTTGTTCAACTTCCAGTTATATCACTTTGTTAGGCTTATCAGAGAGAGGATGTGGGAAATGCCAGTTAAACATACGAAAGACAGCAGAACGAAAAGTTATACAAATGGTTCGGTTCTGTTTCTTGATATTGGCAACCCAAAGTGGTATATTCTAAGGATTAGACTGGATTTATGATCTGAGCTAGATTAAGACTTACAACTACAAAAACTGCAGCGATAAGAGAACTTTAACTGTGGTGCCAAATGTTGATATACCCTTGCAACACGTTTTTCTAACTGAGACTGCCTTTCGGAGCCTACTTTTCTATGGTAGCTATGCTATATAGATGTCCGACTTCGACCAAACTCAGTGGAATCATGCAGAAGCCTAACAAACGTACATGTAAGAAATTTGGAGTCGATTCCCTTTTAAACAAAAAAGTTTTTCTCAGTAGAGCTTCTTTTTCGAACGATCATTCGTTCTGCAGCTATATGCTATAGTCAGCCGATTTTAACAAAAATTTGTGGAATTGTGTTAAAGCATATCAAATAAATGTACTCCAACTTTAAGCACATTTCCATTAAAAACAAAAATGTTTTTCTACCTAAGACTACTTTTTTGACTCTACTTTTCTACAGCTATACTATATAGATGTCCGATTTTGACCAAACTTGGTTAAATCATGGGAAGGCATATCAAAAATAATAAATACAAAGTTTGGAGGCGTTTCCACTGAAAACAAAAAAGTTTTTCTTACACAAACTAGTTTCTCGACCTATCTTTTGTATGGCAGCTATACTATATAGATGTCCGATTTTGACCAAACTTGGTTAAATCATGGGAAGGCATATCAAACTAATAAATACAAAGTTTGGAGGCGTTTCCACTGAAAACAAAAAAGTTTTTCTTACACAAACTAGTTTCTCGACCTATCTTTTGTATGACAGCTATATGTAATAGTCGTCCGATCCGGCCGGTTACGACAAATGTGCAGTGTATTTGTACTAAAAGACTACGTGCAAAGTTTGGCGAAGATTGCTATCAAACTGACGGAGGAGATAGCATTTTAACAGACTTATAAAAATATTTAGATAAATCAAAAAGTCAAATATAAAATATAAAAAAATACGCCTACAATGGTACTCGAACTCACAATCCCCCCAAAATCTAAGGCGACTTTCTAACATCTGAGATACGCGGCTTTTTAACAGCTGAATGCTTCAGAAGACATTACATACATTAATTAAAAGTGACCTTATAATTGGGTGACATACTGCCAGTTAATATGTCTGGGTTCTTTAGGGTAACTTGAAGCTAGATTGCACGGATTGACCAGAGGTTGAACCCCACTAAGGTAAGGTAAAGTTCAAACTAAAACTTTTAGTAAGTTTTTTCAGAATAAAGAAGAACACTCCCATTCTCACACAAAGTATTTGTTTCCTTGGTTAAGACTTCTCCATGGTGGGGAAATAAGTTTTACATTTGGGAACAAAATTCCTAACTTTTAGGCAGTTTTTGTCCCTTAAGATTTAAATATCCTTAAAAGTAAGTTTAAGGCAGTTAATATTATTGGGTGTAGAGACACAGAGGGAGATTCAGTTTAGAGATGCGCCTTCTTTTCATTACTCAGTGGGCCTGAAATCTTCCTACTATATATATCGAAATGGTTGCCTGAAAACCTACAAACTTTTCAGCTCTGATGCCTCGCTTCACAAGTTAGCCCCTTGAAATTTATATCTTCAAATTTAGCACATTATTATTTAACCTTTTTTGTGTGTGAACTGTAAAATATTTGCTTAGCTTAAGTTCTTCACACTCACACACACACTCAAGCAGTAAAAGTTAGAGCCCAATGATTGCGTATCTAACTGCCTTATTAAATTACGATTTTCTATTTTTATATGGGTTACCAGCACGTCCGATAGCACAGCAGGCCGGGTAACACGCCCCCACTCCCACCGTGGCCTCAGCCGCAGCCACACAAATTGTATCTTATCAGACGGAAGAATTCCTAATTGCCATGCGTCATGACCAGAACAAGAGGCAGACATGGAGACCCACAACAAAGAGACTTTCCGGAGAAAGACTTGAAAATGCCAACAACTTAAATTGCTTTAAAACGTTTTGGTCGCATAAACAATAACAGGGCGAAGCAAACGAAGCCTTGGCCATAAAAATACGTATACGCGCCGTGGGCAACTGGCAGTCATAGAACTTCACACACTGACCACCACACACACACACACACACACTGGCAGGCCGGCTGGCTGGCTGGCTGGCAGCAACAACAAATAAACAACACACCAGGGCCAGGCCAATCCAAGCGAACGTGCCCAGACACGATGCGGTCTGCCGTGTGAACAGGCATTTAAAGTTCTGGTCCAAAGTCCAAAGCAAACAGAAAGCCCTGGACTAAGCCACAGTTTGATTTGCACAGGATTCGGCCCAAATGCACTCGGCTTTGATGTCACGGCTCTTGCATGCTCTCTGGCCGCTGACTTTGGCTTTTGTTTTTAAATAATGCAAATCCCTTAAATGCGCTAAACGCGACTCGGCTGGTGGTCCGGATCGAAAATCACGCAAACGTCACGTTTTGTAAGCTGAGTGCGGCGTGGAGTGGATGCATGGACTTTAACATGGAGTTGGTGAGAAATAAGGTAAGTCTCTTAGACCACTGTTAATGTTAAGCTGGTAACGCTAAATGCTCGCACCGTCCCTTGCTTGTGCTTGTGGCTGTCTGAAGCACACTGCAAAAGCAAAATCAACGTTGTAGATAGCGCGCATACGTGCTGCTGTTGACTACAAATTCGCCAGAGGCTTGGAAGAGAAAGAATCTTCTCTTTCTTTCCAAAGTTGTTGCTCTCGAATCGCTTTGCATGAAACAACAACGAATACGCCTGAAGCGTATAGAGCGCGGGCACCCCTGCACTTTTATTTTGGTTTGTTCACTTTTATTTATTGTCTAGTTTCTAAAAAGTCTAAAAGTTTCCGACCATATAAAGTATATATATGATTGATCAGCTGGGCGAGCTGATTTAGCCTTGTTTGTATTTCCGTCCGTCGGTTTCTCCGTCAGTTCTTAAGCTATCCCGACCAAACTTTGCACGAAGTCTTCTGGCACAAATACGCTGCATATTTGTGGGAACCGGCCGGATCGGATGACTATAACACATAGCTGCCATAGGAACGATCGGTTGAAAAACTAGTTCTAGTGAGAAAAACTTTTTTGTTTTCTTTGCAAACGTTTCCAAACTTCGTATTTACTAGTTTTCTATGCTGCTCCATGATTCTGCCAAGTTTGGTCAAAATCAGACATCTATATAGTATAGCTGCCATAGAAAAGTAAGTTTAGAAAAATAGTCTTAGTAAGAAAACCTTTTTTGTTTTCAATACAAACCTCTTTAAAACTGGCATATATTTATTTTATAAGCCTTCACACAATTCTCTAAAGCGTTGTCAAAATCGGATGACTATAGGTTATAGCTGCCATAGGAATGATCGGCCGATAAACTAGTCTTAGTGAGAAAAACTTTTTGGTTTTCAAAGAAAACGCCTCCAAGCTTTGTATTTCGTAGTTTGCTTTGCTTTCCCATGTTTCCACTAAGTTTGGTCGAAATCGGACATCTATATAGTATAGCTGTCATAGAAAAGTAGAGTCAGAAAAGTAGATTTAATATAAAAAGACACCGCTTGTAATACTCAAGTTCGAGTTGCCTGCTGCAGGAGTATACAAGAGACAGCAGAGTGCTCAACATTGCTCTGTGTATATAAGTTTACATAGTATATATAGTATATATAGTAATTCGCCTTGATCCCATTTTTTGTAAAGAATGGAGAATATCCTACTCCAGGTATTCTCCAGCGATGCGCAGTATTTCTTTCGTTTCAGTATTATTATTTGGTTCTGACTAAATCGGGTTATAAACGGCTGATAACATGCCCACCCTCATGATAAGATCGGATCTGTTTCGATATCGTTTCATCCACAGTGATCCCTGAGGCACATTGCCTGCCTCCTTTTTTTTTGGCGAAGGTGAAACTAAATTGTGTAATTCTGCATAACTGACTTGAATAATTATCCAAATTAAATAAAACTTATTTCTTCAGAATTTGCTTGTCCGTTAGTTAACCAACAGCGCTGAACAAGTTGTGCCAGAGAGTGCAACCAGAATTTCACAGAGTCGCCCAAAACTTTGCTGCTAGTTGTTGTTGGCTTTGCTTCCGCTTGCGCACCTTGACAAAGCCATCGCCAGTCTAAAATGGTTTTCGCGCCAGCTTTCCTTTCTTTTACTCTGTTTTTCTATTTTGTTGTGTGCTCTCTGGCAAAACTTCTGTTTGTTATTTAGTGAGCACGAAATCGCTTAGCTGCCGCTGCTGCCTGCTGCATTTTCAATTGTTTCGTTTGGGTTTTGTTCTTGTTGTTGTTCTTTTTTGTGGTGCGCACTTTTCACTTCATAAATGTTTACATATCAATGTGAGTTGGTTTTTTGTTTCCCGTTCTTTGCAGATAATTGAACAACTTTGGACGCTGCGACTGGCCGCTCGCTCATTGCACGCGCAACTGTTTGGCCACGCACAAATCAGTTTTCCAAATTTCAATCAACTTTCGGAAAATGCTCGCCACCCTCTCCGCCAGCGCCCTGTGACTCTATTTTCGTTTGGTGTTTTCGGTTTCCTTTTTTCGTTTTGTGTGTTTCGTGCACAATTTTCGAATTTTGGTTGCATGTTCATGTTGTTGGCGCAACATAAAGTCAATTTGTGTTTACCGCGCTAAAAACTTCTTTGTTGGAGCTAATAATAAACCGAGTACAAACACAGCATTGGTCCATTAGCCCCAATTTTCGTTTTGGGGGCGGGAGTGGGAGCGGGCCGATGTACGTGAGACAAATCAGGAAAGAAGATCTGGTAGGAATTAGTTGATTTGAAGAGCAACAATTAAGAGGTAATGAGAGTGCAATTTAGGTTTATTAATCAAGCTTATTTCGTGAAGCTTTCAAATAGATGTTTTCCTTACACGGGAACATGCCACATATGGGCCGTGTGAAAGCAATGATGCACTCCTTTTGGCAACTGCCGATGTGACTTGTTTAGGCTCATCGCAACGCACTGGGAACTTGAACTGAAGAAAATTCTTCACAATCAGTTGGACACCATTATTTCGGTGTTGAAATCTCAGCAGCAAAATGATGATGGTTTTAATTTAAAGATGCTAATGATGAGGCGGCATGAAAATCCAAAGAGTTTAAGAGCTTCAACTGCGTTTTCAACGCTATCTATCGACGCAATTCTTTCGAAATTTTATTTTGTATTGACCAATTCAAGTCATTGCCAGGCATTTTCTCTTGAAGCTATGATCAATTTGAACAATTTTCAGCTATACATTAGAGTTGATCTCTTGTCAAATTGCAAGTGAAATCAATATTAAACCATGCCTAATCACCGCAGTTCTTTGAAGAAATCTTCTGCAGTACGTTTCTGTTGCAAGAGCACTTCCATTTTCGTACTCAATGGAATGGTTCTTACATATCGCTACCATTGCGTTGAATTTATGACCTGCGATTAGTTCGTTCACCGCTTTTGACTTCTTACTGCCGGGAGGTTATTTTTGAAAATATTCCAAACAGGATTTTCTTTAACTTGCAGCTTGTAACATTGCCGTTCCTTTTTCCAAGAGTATTACAGCATTTATAGTAGATGTGAGCGTCAAAGCAATGTTCAATTCTATTTAATCACAGTTCATAAAGTGGCGCAGTAGGCGGTCTTTGCGTTTGTTAACAAAGCATACAACTTTTTCCTTCGTTTGCTTTCTAAACTTCGCATAGCAATTAACAAGAAAGAAAGTCGGTCAAGCCCGACTATAACATACTCTGTACCAAGAAAAGTTGTCTTTTGATCATAACCCGAAAACCGTTCATCCGATCTTCTTCATTCCTTTGGCGGATCGATAAGTTATCCTAATAACTAAATATGTCCAGAAGGAACAAGCCATCTATCTTCAAAACTGTGGGAGATATGACGTTTTTTCTGAATTGCGGGGGCGGGAGGGGGCGTGGCCAAAATTGAAAATAAACTTGATCTGCCTGCAGACATAAGAAGCATATGTCCCATACATGTCAAGCCTCTATCTCTTACCATCTCTGAGATCTGTGCGTTCATACGGACAGACAGACAGACGGACGGACATGGCTATATCGACTCGGCTGTTGATGCTGATCAAGAATATATATACTTTATGGGGTCGGAGATGCTTCCTTCTGCCTGTTATATACTTTTGCACAAACTTATAATACTCTGTGTACCTACGGTACAGAGTATAAAAAGGAAAAGTAAAAAAGCTATGTCGCGCCCAACGTGGGGCTCGAACCCACGACCCTGAGATTAAGAGTCTCATGCTCTACCGACTGAGCTAGCCGGGCGTTGCTAATCCAATCTAAAATTCTCTATTAAATGTTGAAAAATGGAAAGCCAAATGTTTCTCTCTAGATTCCAATATTAATTCCACACCAGCATTAACCTTGATCTATATGTACTACACATGTATTGAACATTCCACCCACTCACATGCTACCCCATTGGGGCCCACCTCCGCCCCCCCTTTTCCCATTTAGCCATCCCTCCCAATCAATTTGTGCGCCTTTCATCTACAAATTTTTCGGTTTTGCAGTTTTCTGGGTCATAAATGGCAAATATGCAAAATATGCAGACAAAACTGGCAATATGAATTATTTAATTTCAACAAAACATATTTCGCTTTAATTAAGTCTATGCCGGGGTCGTCTGTTGCGTTGTGGCTCCTGGTGTCGTTGACTGGCGCCTGCGTGTTTTTCGCCTCGTAATTCAAAATATAGTGGCATAGTGGCTGGCCTCCACTCGGCGCGTTGACAGCCAGAAATCAATGCTAGCGACATTTTTATGAGCCTAGTGGGACCTTGCCGCTTGAACTTGTGTCAAAGTGGAGCAGCGCCGGCGGACGACTGGTCACTCTGTTCTCGCTGCAGTCGCAGTTGTTGGCCCACTTCCGTTGGCGCTTGTTTACGTCTAATTGGCTCGGGGCACGTAAACAAATGCACAGGTGAATAATATTATTTATAGAACTGCTTCCAATTTATAAATAAAACTCGGATTGACATTTATCTCGAGAACTTTAGTGGTTGGCCACAAAAACAATTAAATTTGATTGCCTTTTAAATCCTTTGAGGGGCTGAACCCACTCCCGACCCTAAACGTGCCGCAGATGATGGAGGCGGATGTCTCGCTTTGGCTTTCTAATCCGTTTGGCAAGTTTTGTGTCTCGGCACGTACACACCCACACCTCGGACCCAGTTTGCTGATGCTAGGGAAAATTTATTTTACCACAAGGATTGCTGTTTGATGCTCCTGCTCCATTGTGTGGTTGGTACGGATTTGATTAGGGGGAGAGATAGAGAGAGAGAGGCAACATTTTGTTTATTTATTTTACGTTTAAACTTTTAAAGTTCAGCAGCAGAGAATTTCATTGAGGGAAATTTCGCACATCGCAAAACAATGCCTCAATGGCTTTTGGTATTTAAGAAAATAAATATTTACAAGTTGCCCAAATGCCGCACGCAAATGGCCAGTTCCAGTTGATGACGTTACCTTACACTGCCTGGTCGGAGAGAGAGAGAGAGAGCAAGCTCTTTGCATGTGGTACAGTGGGACCACTTAACAAATATCCACACTGAAATCCATGAAATTCATTTAATAATACCAGAAGTAAGTCTAATAGTTCTGGTATCCATTTCAAGAAAGTGTTGACTTCGAAGTAGCAGATTGAATGTGTTTAGTCTAAGGTAGAAGTTGACATAGAAAGTTGCTTATAGTTTACAAAAGACAATTGTTCTCTGCTTTCTTCTATGGTTTACAAAACGTCAGTCCAATTTTATTGTACCTACTGTTAGGGCATACAAAGAATAAGCTGGTTCGCTGCTCTCGACGCTGGCAACAAAGAGCGACAGCTGACAGTAATCAGATCGGGCAGTTCGCCAGAGAACCATTCAGCTTGGTTCAGACTTAATTTTTCATTTACCAAATAGTTTACCAAATTCCCTTTATAATGTCAATGTCAACGAGCATTTGTCAATCTCTCAATCTCTTGGCTTGTGTGCTTTTTATTTGCTCACAAGAGAAGTGGACCTACAGTTTAAGTCCGAAGAGCGAAGCTTAAGAAGCTTTTAAGGGCTAGTTATGGCAAATCTGCCGCCTCTAGCTAGTGAAGGTGACCGTTTTAAAACAAAAGACATTTACATTTGCTGGCACACACACTACCCGCTGCACCACACTAAGCTTAGAAAGATATTTTTGTAATTTACATTGGTAGCCTAAGCCTAAGCCATAAAACCATATTGTAACTAAGCATTAAGGCAACAAAATTAGACTATTTTCAGTATATTGAAAAGCTTGTGGTGATTCTAGATGATTTTTGTGTGATGACCACAAGCTTGTTTCGTTTATTTTCTTATAGTATTTGGAGCTTAAAGTTGCTTTAATTTGCCTGTATTGACCCTTTTTAGGCGCTTTTTATCGGGGACTCTATTCTTTTGATTTGAAACTCTTGGATTTCAAGGGAAAGTCTTACTCCTTAAGTTTGAAATAAGCCATCCCAAAGAATTCTACGATTTTTTCAAGCAAAGGTGTATACCATTTTGAATTCATGATTTAGAAACTGCAACATATTGAGCTGCCAAGGGGTGTGACTGAAAGTATTCATTAGAATTCTATACAAATGTTGCCTTGCACTCACCTTTGGGCACTTCACTAATTTGGTTATTTCAAGCATATGTTTTAAGAATAGAGTAGAGTTGTTTGAAAAAGTTTGTTTTGAAGTTAAGGCAGAAAACTTTATGATTACTTCAAAGAGTGTCGAAGACTGGGCAACTTAAAATGGTCAATATGGTGTTTTTAAGGTACTTAAAGTAGAAATTATCAAAAATTAAGACGTGATGAACCATTTCCTAAGACGGAGTCGTGAAGTGCATCTAGAATTACGAGCAACCTTTGAATATACTAGACCTTGTAGCCTAGTGTTTTTAAGCTTTAACTATACAATATGGTTTGTGCTATGCTCTTATGGCTATGCGCATAACGAATGAACGCGTTGCGCATAGGCAGTGGGCACGTAGAAAGTACAATTGGAAAATCGGACAAGCCCGACAGTAACATACCTTTAAAAGGGGCTCCTCTCGAGCTGTATGAACTTAAGAAGGCACTTCAAGTAAAGTGGGAATCTTTCAACTCCACCAAAGGAATACTTCATAATATCAAATTCTAAGGCATTCTTTAAATTGTAATATTAAGTCGCGACGTAAACAGACACACCTCAGCCCACTGTGTTGGAACTTAGTGCCATGCAGCGCCTAAAAGTATGCCAGGTAAACTGTTAAGAGAGCAACGGAAGTCGGCCAAATATGGCATACCTTTGGCTGTTGGCCATTTTGTTTATTCATATGAATTTTAAGAGTTTTTCTTGATTCATTCCATTTAACAAATTTCAAAATTCTCTTTAATCACAAAATAAAAGCAGCAATTCCATTTCTGAGCAATTTGCCGAACCCAGCCAAATCGTTTCTTCACGTTCCCCCAACGTACCTAAATCAATGTCCATAATTATGCGTCACACAACAATTTGCAGCATAAAATAATGGCAACTTCCTACCCCTGCCCCTCCCTCCCCGCCGTTGCACATACAATTTATGGCAAATGCAACGCAGCAGCCATAAATTTTTATGCAAGGCAAACAGAATCTGCGGCAGCCGCATCAGTGGGGAGTAAAAATCTCATCAAAACACACAAAAACCAAGAAAAATATTGAATGCAATTTTATTTGCCGCACAAGCGCAGCGGGCGCAGGAGCAGGAACTGCAGCTGGAAAACGTTGCGGGTAGAATTATGGAAATATATCATAAGCATAACCTCCACCTGAGCGAGTACCCTGGATGTGTGTAACTATGCTACTTAGTGTCTGTTGGTGTTTACCTAAGAGACTGCCACTGCTTAGACTGTCACGCACACACACCCGAGCGAAATCTTATTTCCTGGCGCATCCTTAAAGCACTGGCAGACTCTGAAGTTGATTCATTTGGCAGCCACATGCACTCGCCCACCTGTCCCACCTTAAATGAATTTGCCCCCCCCCTGTGTTTGTTTGGCTTTGGCCTGTGTGCGTGCTACCTGGTTTGAGCTAAGCTGGAATCTGACTCAATTGTTGTCCTGTCTGGCTTTTCCTTCTCTCTCTCCTTTCGCATTCTTTGTGCTGCTGCTTCTCATCAAATCCAGTTTAAGATTTTTGATTTAATTTTGTTTGTTTGTAGCTGGTTGCCTGGTTGAGTTTTGCTAGCTGCACGTTTTTGTATTTTGATTTGTTGGCTTGGTCCTAGACAAATCTCTGGCAAAGGGCTGACTCTGACAGAGACATGAGAGAGCGCACACACGCACATAATACACAAATATGTCATGATAAGCCCAAATTGGTTTGACAATGCCAAGCCAAATGGAATATATATTTATATATAAAAAAGAAATGCTGGTCCTTTGACATGTTATGGCAAGGACAGCTGGGGATAGTGAATGGAAGTGAATGAAAATTGTTCTTTGCCCTTTGCATGCAAGTTTCGTTTTGAGGTAATGCTTTTGGGAACTGAAACTGAAACTGCAGAAGCTGATGCCCAGCTGAAGAAGAGGAAAGCGTCCTGCATGTTCTATGTCACTGTCCAGCGCTCAGTAGAAGACGACTTACAATCCTTGGTCAGCTTTACTTTTTGTACACAAATCTGTGCTATTTGAGAGTGACTTTTCCGGGTATTTTCATACACTTGGTCAATTCACACAGACTCTTTCCTTTTGTACAACACTAAATCTGGAATTTAAATGCATTTCTAACGTATTTCTTTTATGCTTCTCTCCCGTACAGCGCCAACAGCCACGTCCCAGGACTTATCCGGCTGGCAAAACGGTTCCTCATTGAAACAGCTGGCTGGCACACCTGTCTTTATATCGGTCTTGGGCTTGCATCCTGATGATCAGGTGGGTTTTTGCCTTCACTTCCTGTTTTGTTTAGATAACTAATTTCCATTTTGTAGCGCCAACAGCCACGTGCCAGGACTAATCTGACATTTGGAGCTGGACCCCGTGGTTGTTTGGGCACACACTTGGGTCTGCTGCAGATCACAGTGGTTCTGGTGCACATACTGCAAAACTATAGCGTTCAGATTTGTGAGAATACATGGCCTGAGCTAAAATTTGAGCCCAAGTCCTTCGTGCTGGCGGCCAAAGGAGGCACTTATCTGTGATTTGTCAAGGATCATCTATAGATATAAGCAAAATGTACAACTTTTACTCTGTTTTTGTTTTGTTTTAAATAAAGCCCAAATCAACAATAACTTCTATTGATTTGTCATTTATCCTGAAGGACACAGATCGCCTGGCATGTGGTAGCTATGCCTTGAGTAAGGTTTGGAAGTCGCTGTATTATATCAGCCAAATTGCTGTTAATCAAACTGTGCGTACGGCTTAGGAAGCTTTTAAGCATTTAACGTCTTAAACTTTTTTAATATTTTTTATTTCCGGGCAGTGCTTTCCAAACTATGAACTCTAAAAACATACAGTTTGACAGGGATTACACTACTCGCCAAAGAACAGTTTTAGAGTCCGATTTGGCAGTGCTTCACAAACTGTTGGCTCTAAAACTGTAATTTGGCGAGTAGTGTAATCCCTGTCAAACTGTAAGAAAAATCTGAGCTTGAAAAACCTACAGTTTGACAGGGATTACACTACTCGCCAAAAGTACAGTTTTAGAGTCCGATTTTACAGTGCTTCCCAAACTGTAGCCTCTAAAACTGTAATTTGGCGAGTAGTGTAATCCCTGTCAAACTGTAGGTTTTTGGAGTTCGCGGTTTGGAAAGCACTGCGCAAAAATAAAAAAATATTAAAAATAATTTCTGAAGCAGAATGGAGCTGTTTGATTAAAAACAATTTCAAACTGCGCCGTGGGGACTCTCAAGCTGTAACACAGCAACCATTCAAAGGACTGCCAATAGTGATCCTTGCAGCCTTTTCAAGGGCAATGATAAGAACCAGCCTAGCAGCCTGCTGAAAATGAAACATGTCTCCCACACCAAAATCAAATAAACACCAATCTCTTGTCCAAAAATTGGAAAATCGTTTCTTTATTTGACGCTTATGTAACAAGGATTTTATAGAACTGTGTACTTAAAGGATTTATATAATTTTTTTACTGTTGCACTCGCATCATCCTCTTTATTATCCATCAGCAGCATGGGAACTCGGGATTTGCTGGCGCCACTCCTCTTGCAAAGTCCTGGTTGGAGCCAAAACAATGTCCTTATGCCTGGACAGGTACTTTAGTTGGTTCGCAGTACCTGCAAATAGAAAGTATTATAAGTGAAGTGTTTTTAACTGTCATAAGTTATTGTCCTTAAGCCTATTTTAGCTGCCTGGCAGGACAATGATAGATGCCATAAAAGGAATAAGAAAAGCAGCGTAGTTGGCTGAAATTCATGCTTCAAACCACCAAATAAATATCTAAGTGGACAGCCAAGCGGCAATCAAGGCAATGCAGGGACTCTTTATCAACACCAGAAATGTCCTGGCGTGCAGGGAAGCACTAGATTCCCTTACTGCAGAGAAAGAAGCAGAAGTAAGATGGGAAAACACAACCGGATGCAGTTGTTACTTAGGACTAGAACCGCCCAAATAATGTTGCCTACTTTCAGGATGATCCTTTAACAGCTGTTACAGGGGGTGTCCAGTTCTTAGTTAGGACTGGAACCGCTTAAAAATGTGGCCTACTTTCAGGATGATCCTTTAGTAGCTTTAACAAGGGGTGCCCAGTTGTTAGTTAGGACTAGAAACGCCCAAATAATGTTGCCTACTTTCAGAATGATCCTTTAACAGCTGTTACAGGGGGTGCCTAGTTGTTAGATAGGACTAGAACCGCTCAATATTGTGGCCTACTTTCAGGCGGACTCTCTAATAGCCGTTACAAAACAGGTTACACTTCAAAAATTTAAAAACAAATAAATAAAAACGTATAAACAGAGGATTTTATAGTCGGAGCACTCGACTGCAGCGCCCTAACTTGTTATTTCTTAATTTTAGGAGAGTGTCCGCCCATGATTAGTCCAAAATTCAACACATTCAACCGAAAAATTGACTTGTTTAAGTCTTAACCAAAACAGACAACATTCAATGCGCCTCATTTACCCCTGAAAAGTCACCCTAAAGTGCATTTAAAGGCGAACCTAGCACCGCGGGGCTGTCTTCAAGTACAATTTGAAAATCAAATTAAATACGCTGCATTAGGCACAACAAAAACAAAAACAACTGTGCAACAAACTGTGGCCTGTAATGCACAGTCAGAACTATGCTGACTGTCGCCCAAGGGGGTCGACGAGGGTCGAATAGAGGAGGTGGTGGGCCGAAGTCTCACAATGAAATCACAGCAAATTAGTTGTAATTGAATTGCTGACAGTCGGCGGCAACAACCTTTGCCGTTTACTTTCTATACGAGCCTTGCAGCGTCCATAATCGCCTTAAAGCCAACTTGTTGATGGGCAAACGACCCCAGACAAGGTGAGTAAGCGTCTGCGGGGTAGTGAACTTCGACAGCAACTTGCTGTTGCTGTTGTTGTCGCCCACTTGTAGTTGCCGGCTGACAAATATTTGTCGTTTTAGTCTAATTAAATTAGTTACAAACGCTGCCGCCGGTTTCCCTTGAGGGGGAAAAGGTATAAATTTCCGTGTGAGCGGCCAAGCCGTGTAAATTTCGCAAATGGTTGGTCGTAGGACAACGGGCGGTCGCCAAATGGAATAAAATTTAATTCAGTCAGTTGTGAGAGCGCGCGCCCTAACGTATGCAACAGAACGCAGAGGGCTATAAAAATTGTATATAGCATGTAGCATTTCAGTTCGCCCTAAGCCTCACATATGAGATTTCGTCGCAGTCGTCGTCCATTGTGCGGTAAAGTTGAACAATTGCACACGTTTTTATGTGCAAGAATGCAAGAAGTAAGTGGCTTAAGTGCAGTGCAGGAAGCCAAGTGAATTATGTAGTTATAAACTGGAGAGCCCCAGTAGCCAGCTTTGTGCTGTCCAGTGTGCTGCTTCAATTGAGAAGACTGCCACAAAAGCAAAAGGTTTTTAGGATTTCAATTGAAAACTGGGAGGCGAAATTGCATTTGAATAAGCGCCATTCGGGGGTCAGTTTTGTAACTGCAGGTGCACCTAATTACTTTAACCGTCAGTTGCTTTTTTATGATATATATGCAGCAAAAACACATTTCGATTTCGATTTTTATCCACCAACAGATAAAACCGAATTTATGTTGGCACTTTTATGACTGACATCGGGAAAAAAACTGAGCACGCTTACATATTTATCCGTTAAACGACAAACGCGCGCGCTCTTCGCACTTATAATTCTATTAAGTTAATTAAACAATGCACCAACTGCGCGCGGGGGGGTGGAAACCTTTTGTTCACAGCCAGCACAATGCCAACAGTTTGCCATTTTTTTGTTTATTTGGTTCGGAGCACACTCGTTATAGTTTTTTTCAAGCCCTCAGTCGAATTTATTCACAGCGTGTGAATATTTTATGGCTTAAACCGGGACCCAAAAAAAACACTTTTAAAGCGGCGCCGATTTTTGTGTAATAATAATGCAAAAATTGAAAGATTTGAATGGAAATCAATTGTAGCTGATGTGGAATCGATTGCTCAGTGTAAACAAATTGAATCAAACTTACACCTGGCCATAGAAACAAACATGGCAAAAGATGGAAAATTCTAAACAAAAAGTGATTGAACTCAAAATACAGTCAAAAATTGGCCATAACATTCTGTGAATGGTTTGCTTTTTCTCATTTGTAGTGCTCCGGTGTTGTTTGCAGGGTGAAACAGTTTGAAACAATTATAAGAAAACAGTGCAAATTAATCAGTAATTTCGTAACAATTGAGTGTTAAGAAGGCACATCTAATGGGTTGTGTTATTAATACCAAATTTGTTGTTCACTTGTCAAAATTTAAGAATAAATTCGTAGTTTCAGCTGAGCAGCTAGAAGTTTTTAGTATATGAACCAAATTTGTCAGACTCTTTAGTGGCTCGTGAACCTGTCAGTTTGCAACTTTAGCAAATATTTGAAATTCATTCATTTTGAAAGAACAGTTTCCTGGTTCTTCTTCTTTGTTAATGAAAATAACTGAGGGATCGAGTAGAAATGCCATTAAACTTCAAAAAGCACAAACTTGATAGCTCGAACTCGACCACAACTTGGCAGTTTTTTCACTAATTCAATACAAAACACTAGCAAAGTTCGTGTTTACACATTGAAATGTGCTTTATGAACTTCCTAATGGTGTTTTTGTTTGTAAGAAAGAGGTGTAGATGCAGGCAAAGCTTCAAGGCTATGAAGATTCTCGATAGTTTCCCTCACATTGATAGATTGAAAACAGGCTTGTGTTCTAAGTAATGTAAGAACAAAACGATAAACTGCATTCATTGTGTAAATGGAAGGGAAGCTGGAAGATGCTTTAAAACGAGATCAAGAAGCCTCATAGCGTTAACATGAAAGCACGGACTTATAAATAACAGTCATTTCATATTGAAAACAAGAAAGAAAGTCGGTCAAGCCCGACTATAACATACTCTGTACCAAGCATACTCTGTACAACATTCTTTTGATCATAACTCGAAAACCGATTATCCGATCTTCTCCATTCCTTTTGTGGATCGATAAGTTATCCTGCTGACTAAATATGTCCGAAAGAAACAAGCCATCTATCTTCAAAACTGTGGGAGATATGACGTTTTTTCTAAATTGCGGGGGCGGGAGGAGGCGTGGCCAAAATTGAAAATAAACTTGATCTGCCTGCAGACATAAGAAGCATATGTCCCATACATGTCAAACATCTATCTGTTACCATCTCAGAGATCTGACAGACAGACGGACATGACTCGGCTGTTGATGCTGATCATGAATATATATACTTTATAGGGTCGGAGATGCTTCCTTCTGTATGTTACATACTTTTGCACAAACTTATAATACTCTATGTACCTACGGTACAGAGTATAACAAGTGAGAAAGAAAGTGAATTGTGAGTGTGATTCTCTTGTCAAGAGGAGTCCAGCTGATAAGGGTGGTCATCTCTATAGTTTTTGCACAGCACCCGGCTGAAACAGAGATGAACAGCCTAGAATCTAGATAATTCACATGGGAAACAAACTGCATTTGGACTGAGACAACTAAGTTTAAATTAATCGGATAGACATGGAACGAGTTCAAGGCGGGATTGAGTTGTGGATTTTGCTAAATAACTAAGCGAAAGATACACTGCGGCTCTACGTTTCAGTACTACATATTTCAGAAGTTTTCATGGATTAGGAATAACTGAATTTCATGCCTGAATTCTCTGAAACTTACCCATAAGTTCAGCACTGGAAACATGCCTTAAATCACCTTAAATCATCATTATCTCATGTGTAACATTCATGGCTGAAACTCATCTAAGGGATGCCAGGTATTCAGTACCAGCGCTTCCAATTTCAGGTCTGCTTCAGCCATTCAGTTATCAATTGTTCCATAATTTCTGCTAGTTGCCTGTGGAAATATTTAGAAAATATAATTAGAACATAATTTTAGATAATTTTCGAAGAAGAATTCCAGGAAGCTCTTAAAGAACCGAAGTTCTTGACATATCAAAAGTATTTGACTAGAAGGTAGAAGGTTTCATCTCATTACTAATGCTCCCTTATCTAAGTTTTTGGAGCAAGGAAAAGGCAAATAAATAATGAATAGCTATTCCAAAATGAATACCTTAAGCCTAATCCAATCATAAATTAATTAAATTCAATTCGTTTGGCTTTGACATTTCCTTACACTACACAAAACCACAGCTTAATGAAAATGCTCTTCAATTTGCAAAAAAAAAAAAACAAAAAACACTGCAAAACTTCTACCAAATTAAATGTGTAAAATGCTTGGCACTTAAAAAGAGCTTAGTTGACCAACCGGCGGCACAAAAAACGAAAACATTTCTATATATTTTATAAACAGCTTAAATGAAAAGTTTTTGGACAACCGAAAACCATAAACCAAGACAAAAAACCAAAGTGTGGGGATTTGCAGTAACTTTAAAGTTTGAGTTTTGGGCTTAGCCTTTTGTGTGAGTCTGCTAAGCCGGGTGACATGTAGCCGGTCTGCACGGCGAGTTGGTTCAAATGAACCGAGAGTTTTGGCAACTTCACCGTCCAACAACCAAATTACCAACGCTCAGTACTCAGTTTTTTGCGTGAGTGAATTATAAGCAAATAGCTTTCCATATAACCCAAACATGGGTCGTAAGAAGAAATTACCAACGGGCGTAAGTATACAAAAATGAATGTTGATCAACTTAAAGTTAGGCTAAACGCTTGAATGGCACCGTTCATTTCCATACCATTTAGAGCAGCCAAATCCAGTTGCCAGCTGCCGGCATCCGCCACTTTGCACTTAATTTTCTTATATGTTTATTTTTTATTTATTTGCAATTCCGTTTACACCAAAACACAACACGCACACACAACACTCATGCTCCTGTCCTGTCTGTCTCCTGGCTCTCTGAAAATATGCCAGGTATCGCCTGGTGGCGCCAATGGCAAAACCGCCACCTCAGCTAAAACTGTGGGCGGCTGTTGTGTACCGCTGGGATTACCACAACCGTTGCTGCTCGAGGAGAAGAAATTTCTGCTGGCTGTGGAGCGTGGCGATATACCAAATGTGCGCAGGTGAGTATCGTGCACGCATTGGAGGCAGGCCGAGTAGCTTGTTTGGTGTGCAATTTTTTGTTGTTTAACAACTGATACCGTGTGGGGTGGCAGCGGGGTATATGGGTGCAAACTGAATCAAAGTGCTACCATGTCAGCTATTCCTTTTTCATTGCCCATTTAAGTTTAGTTTAAGTTTAGAAAACTTTAGCAGAAAGATGGATACAATGTTCAGTCCAGTCTATTAATACAAAGTGCAGCAGGACTCGACATTTTGGCTGGTTGCACTTGACTGGCTACAAGTTATGTCAGTTGCTGCGGCTTATCTGGCCACACCGAAATTATAGTCCGCATCAAAAACACTTGCAGAAAACCCCTACCCCCTAAAGTGACTTGCACATATAACAATTTTCTACTACAATGATGGTTGAATGATGTTACTGCACTACTGCATATATTCAAGGGTATCATCCAAGCGTCCCCCTGTTAAATTTTGGGCACCCTTGCCTGTTTTTTAAACGCCTCTGCCGCTCGAGAGTAGCAGGTGTCGATGGGCCTGGGACCTGGCAATGTGGGTAACATAAATCCCATCACGGTTTCCCCTCAGGTGGCTGGGGTGGCTTCAATTATTTGCATGGCCCACCCCTGGCCCAGCCACTTAATAAGCTGCTGCTGCTTCTTCATCTTCGCCGTGTCTTGCCGGCAGTTTAAGGTACATTTTAATAAATTTACAATTAATTTCGTTTGCTTGTGTAATGAATATTAAAATAAGAAAAGAATGAACAAAATTGTACACCACTTCTCTACCCTCCCCCCCGCCTCTAAGTACCCTTGCTGTAGCTGATGGCTATACGTTTGACCAACTCGGAATGGTTGGCCTCGTAGCCATGATAGTGATAGGCCACCACACGCACCACAGACAGGCATTCGGGATCAAACTCATGGAAACCGTCATCACAGCGATCACGATTGGCCAGCCACATGCGATACTCGTGGTCGCAGGTCAGGGCGGGTGGTTCGCCCACCAGGTTGTGCTCACAGAAGCCCAGGTCATTGGGATCGTCCGTGGGAGCCGGCGCATAGCGTGGCTCGGTGGCTGCAAGCAAATGGTTGACAAACTGCAGACCAGCTCTTCACACTCACCCAGAAACATTGCCTGCGGCGCATAGGTAATCCGACTTTCACCCACATCTTGGGGCAGGGGCGGCGAACGGCTAATGTTGATGTGGTTGAACATCTCCACCCGCTCCATATACTGCTGCCAGTCTGCCTCCTCATTGAATTCATCTAGTGAGTTCATGCTGAAAGTTGCTTTCCGACTGGGAGAATTTTCCACAAATGTTCTGAAAATCGCACTTGAAACTAGAGTCAGAGCCTGCTTAAGGGAAATACGTTGACAGCTTTGGTTGACCACCTTAGTGGGCCGTTTATGAACAATTTTTAATTGTTTTGATAAAATCTGTGAGAATGTATATGTATATATATATATATAGATGACGTGGTGTACATAAGTATCAAGCTGTGTCGTGTCAATTGCGCTGTGCTGCTGCTCGGGTGTCGGGGACTTAAAAATTGATAAAACGGTATGGATTATAGCTCTTCATCTCATCCAGTGTATAACGATAGATAACCTTGGCCGGCTCCTCTTCCGAGCCGACGGAATCCACCTCTTCGCGTATCTCATTGATACGCTCCACGCGTATGCCCTTCATTTGGCAGGCACGGCGATACAGTTCCTCTTCGCGATCCATATAAAAGTTGCAGGGTGTGGGTGTGGTGGTGCTGGTGCTGGTGGTGGTGTTGGTGGTGGTGATGGTGGGGTTATGCAGTGGCACCGCAGCTGCTGCCGGCGGTGTTGGTGGTGTTGGTATAACCAAAGGATAGCCCACACCCGGCGCCACATATGGCGGTGGCGGCGGTGCAAACCAATTGGCATGCGGCGAGGGTAGATCAACTCCTGCGCCCAATTTGACGGTTTGCGTTTCTAATATTTCAAATGGTCAATACATGGGCCGTCCATTCGGAGTGGCGTCGCCACACTTACCCTTATTCTTACGGGCCATTTTGATAACTAAAACTGGTACCTCCTCGGTGGCGTCCATGCTGTAGCTTGGTGGTTGGTTTTCTTGGGTACAAATAATTTAAGGGCCAAATGGAAATGTTTTCAATCGGATTAACCGTATTTTAGTAGTAATCGTTTATTTGAAAATGTATTTCGTAGTTTTCTTGGAATTTTTTAAAAACAACAATTTATGTCGACGAACGCTTTTATACTGAAAATGGGGACGGGCTACATTGGGCCACACAAAAATTGTGGCTTGACAGCTGGAAAACAAAGGTAACTAGATGGGTTTAGGGTGTACAATTTGGATTGTGCTTGCCAGGGATGCAAACTGGTTCTGAACGGAACCGGCATTGTAAAACCCCGCCGAACATTACAGTTGATAAATGTTTAGCTCTGCATGGTTTGTTTTGAAAATTATACTTAGAAAATAAACTTGTAGGTCTGAGAGCATTGTGGAGTGTTCCAACTAACTCTTAAAGAACGGCAAGCTGTTGGATTGCAGACAGGTTCCAACATTTGCCAGAGTTAGTCAACTCTGCCTAAAACTCTTCCTAGGAAATGCTACCTGAATTTCCTAGAAAAAACTACCTAAAAAGCAGTTGTCAAGCTGTCTTATCTTATAAGACACTGGATGAAGTGATAACACAGAAAGAGGATCTTTATACCCTTGCAAAGGGTGTTATAATTTTGCCCAGAAGTTTGCAACGCATAGAATTATTCATTTCCGACCCCATAAACTGTATATATATTCTTGATCAGGGTGACGAGCTGAGTCGATTGAGCTTTGTCCGTCCGTCTGTCTGTTTCTACGCGAACTAGTCCCTCAGTTTTGAAACTATCGAGTTGAAATTTTGCACAGAGTCTTATTTTTGCTGCACACTACTAATATGTTGGAACCGACCAGATAGGTTGACTATATCTCATAGCTCCCATAGGAACAATCGTTCGGAAAACTAGTTTTAGTAAGAAAAACTTTTTTCTTTTTAATGGAAACGTCTTCAAACTTTGTATTCATAGGTTTTCTATGCTTTTTTATAATTCTACCAAGTTTGATGGAAATCGGACAACTATGTGGCATAGCTGCCATACAAAAGATAGGTCTGAAAAACAGTCTTAGTTAGAGAAACTTTTTTTTTTTTAATGGTAGCCTGCTGAATTTTGTATTGGTTTGTTTCACATGCTTACACATAATTTTACAAATTTTTGGCCAAATCGGATGACTATATCATATAGCTACCATACGAACGATCAGTCGGAAAATGGAAAAAAGAGTGTTTCTTGGAAAATATTTAAGCGAGCACTTGCAAGGGTATATAAAACAGACGGCACAGACGAAGTTAGCTTAGCTTTCTCGTTTTTCTAGTTCTGGATGTAAAAAGTCAGACCATTAACCAGCTTCAAAGATATAAAAGCCTTAACCTAAGGTTAAAATTACGTTTTTACGATTATTTAACTAAGTTTTATGATAATCGGTTAGCTATATAGTAAACCGTCGTACGAAGAATAGGTCCTTAAAACAGTCTTAGTAAGAAAAACTTTTTTTGCTTTGAATGGTAACCTCATCAAATGTGGCACTTAACTATTTCATAGGCTCTCACATTGTAATACAAAGTTAAGTCACAATCGGTTAACTATAGCATATAGCTACCATACGTAGGGTCGGTCGAAAATTAGAGTTAAGTTAGAAACACTTTACTGTATTCAATTTAAGTGATCTCTAGCTCATCTAATATAAAGGTTGTAAGCTTTCAAAGGGATTCGATTTAGTAGATAAAAATTTGATAGCTATCAATAAAATTGGTTGAATTCGAAATCGATTAAGTGGTTGTTGTATAAACCTGATGGATTATCGAATAAAAGGAAGTACAAATTTTAAGATTTGATGCAGATTTCCTTAAATTTTTACCTGTAAATGCGACATGTACCAAGTTCGAGTTCACTAAAGGGATAACCGGATCATGCTAGTATTTCATTTGGCTGCAATACGATCGATCGTTCGGAGAATGGGTCTACACTCAGAAGAAAACGGCTTTTTAGGACAAAAGGGATAGAATTCATACCGTTTTGTACTTAAAATGTGACCCATAATTCTTCTCTTATACTTCCATTGCGTACGAAACATTGTAAAACCAAAAAACGACTATTAATATGATTGAAATGACAAGAAAACGTAATTGAATCAAGAACATTTTTTACTTACAGCAAAATAAAAAGATTCATGAACAGTAAAGTTCTTAGTTCAAGTACAAAATATGTTAGATTGGGCACAAAATAGACTCCGAATTTTCAATTGACAACGTTTGTACTTAATTCCAGTTCAAAATACTTGGTTTTTACTGAGTTTAGGTAAAACAAGAAAGAAAGTCGGTCAAGCCCGACTATAACATACTCTGTACCAAGAAATTTTGTCTTTTGATCATAACTCGAAAACCGTTCATCCGATCTTCTTCATTTCTTTGGCGGATCGATAAGTTATCCTAATAACTAAATATGTCCAGAAGGAACAAGCCATCTATCTTCAAAACTGTGGGAGATATGACGTTTTTTCTAAATTGCGGGGGCGGGAGGGGGCGTGGCCAAAATTGAAAATAAACTTGATCTGCCTGCAGACTTAAGAAGCATATGTCCCATACATGTCAAACCTCTATCTCTTACCATCTCTGAGATCTGTGCGTTCATACGGACAGACGGACAGACGGACATACGGACATGGCTATATCGACTCGGCTGTTGATGCTGATCAAGAATATATATACTTTATGGGGTCGGAGATGCTTCCTTCTGGATGTTACATACTTTTGCACAAACTTATAATACTCTATGTACCTACGGTACAGAGTATAAAAACTTTGATTTTGTTCAATGGATGCGTTTTTAGCTCGGACATTGTTAATAACAAACACTTGTAAACAAATGTCTCAAAGTTGGCTTAATCTCACTCTCTGATGTAGAATGGCTGTACTCAATGATTCAAAGATTAAGATCTGATTCTAAATACACACTTTCTTTAGTAACTAAATCGATTTTTCGATTTTAAAATAATTTTTTATTTTCAGTTTTTAAAGTGCTTGCAAGAGCAGTGCACAAACTTGGTCAAATCAACATATTTTTTTATGGTGAGTGCCTTTTTGGCACTCGATTGATTGGCAAAGTTTTCTCAACTCAAACCCCCCTCCACCACCCCCCCCACCCCATCGCTTGTAATTAGAAACTCGGGCACCAACTTTGATTTAACAAAAAGAGGAAAAGTTATTTGGCTTCTTCAATATTTTTCTCTCTCTCTTTAATTACACCGCCAACCACGCCCTCTTTATTAAGTATACCTCTCTCTCCCCCCCTCTACATATTCAGAATTTTGCAGAAGGCTCTGCGCCAGCAGTATATCAACATCAACTGCATGGATCCATTGGGTCGACGCGCCCTAACGCTGGCCATTGACAACGAGAATCTTGAGATGGTCGAGCTGCTTGTCATCATGGGTGTGGAGACAAAGGACGCCCTGCTGCATGCCATCAATGCCGAATTCGTGGAGGCTGTGGAGCTGCTGCTGGAGCATGAGGAGCTAATTTACAGGGAGGGTGAACCGTATGTGAGTTATAAAGCTAAGCTCAGCTAATTTGTGGCCCACATTATCGGCTGGGCTAACACGATTTTAATCAGTTGCCGTGTGGGTTTTTTGTTCGGGGAGGGGAGGGGGTGGGAGCGGTACTCGTTAGGCACGTACTGGTTTGGCGGCAGACGCTGGAGACACTTCGAGTGGCAGTATATGCTTATGGCAAATAAAGTTGTGCGAGCGGGCGGGCGGGCGGGCCCGGGTCTGGCCTCATATTTATGCGCACGAGCACGCTTCATTAGGCAGCCATTGGGAGCAGTTGGAGCGTGAAAATTACCATTGTTACGCATATGCAATAAAAGCGTTTACCAGTGAATGAGACACTGGCCCAGCAACACTCTCCGACTGTTTAATGGGTTATTTAGATACTAAAATTAGGATGAGGTCGGATGATGATGATTTATGCGAGTTTCCGTTTTCACAGAGCTGGCAAAAAGTGGACATTAATACGGCCATGTTTGCCCCGGACATTACACCTCTCATGCTGGCAGCACACAAGAATAATTTTGAAATTTTGCGCATTCTCTTGGATCGTGGAGCGGCGGTGCCGGTGCCACATGACATACGGTGAGTCTGAGAGAGTCAGAGAACTTCTTAATCAAGTTAACTCTCTTCCTTCCCTTCCAGCTGCGGTTGCGAGGAGTGCGTACGTTTGACCGGCGAAGATTCATTGCGCCACTCTCTGGCCCGTGTGAATATCTATCGTGCGCTGTGCAGTCCCTCGCTGATTTGTCTCACCTCCAATGATCCCATACTGACTGCCTTTCAACTCTCCTGGGACTTGCGTAATCTGGCCCTGACCGAACAGGAATGCAAGGCGGAGTATATGGAGCTGAGAAGACTGTGCCAAACATTCGCTGTGGACTTACTAGATCAGACACGCACCTCCAATGAGTTGGCCATCATCTTGAACCATGATCCACACATGTCTTCCTATGAGCCTGGCGATCGTATGACCCTCACACGTTTGGTTCAGGCCATCTCGTACAAGCAAAAGAAATTTGTGGCCCACTCGAATATCCAGCAATTGTTGTCATCCATCTGGTATGATGGTCTGCCGGGATTCCGACGCAAGGGCATAGTGGACAGAATCATTTGCATTGCACAGGTGGCGGTGCTGTTTCCATTCTATTGTCTGGTCTATATGTTTGCACCCAACTGTCAAACCGGACAATTGATGCGCAAACCGTTTATGAAGTTTATAATACACGCCTCGTCCTATCTGTTCTTTTTGTGTAAGTTGAATGGGTTTGAGAAGAGGAAGTGCTTCCTGATTCCAACATTTTAGTCCCTTTTTAGTTTTTAGCTTCCAAGTGTGAATATGCTTTTCTTAGTTAACTTAGGTTAGCAAAACCCAAACAATGCTTCTGAAGCAGCAGATATCAAAACATTTAAAGAAAATCTTTTGTCAAACAACAACAACCACTAGAAAGAGATGCTGAAAAACTGGCAATGAAGACTCAGCTTTCGAAACCAACCTGGAAACTGCAAGACTCTCAAATATAAAACATATAAGAAACACAACTACACTCAAAAAAACAAAGCCGAAATAGACTACAAATGTAGAAGTTCGTCTTAGAAAAGGGTCAAAGGGGGAAACATAATTTCTTGTAAGAGGACAAAGTGCTGAAGCTTAAAATATTTTCAAAAATAATATTTTTCCCATAAAAACCCATTTCCGATCGATTGTTAGTATGGCAGCTATATGATATAGTCAACCGATTTGGACAAAAATTTGTGGAATTAGGTAAAAGCATGTGAAACGAACAAATACAAAATTTCGGGATGCTATCAATCAAAACAAAAAAGTTTTTCTAGCCAAGACTGTTTTTCAGACCCATCTTTTGTATGGCAGCTATACCATATAGTTGACCGATTTTCATCAAACTTGGCAGAGTTATAGAAAAGCATAGAAAACCTATTAATACAGAGTTTGAAGATGTTTCCATTGAAAAGAACAAAGTTTTTCATACTAAAACTAGTTTTCCGACCGATTGTTCCTATGGGAGCTATGAGATATAGTCATCTGATCCGGTCGTTTCCGACATATTAGTAGCGGACAGCAAAAAGAAGACTCTGTGCAAAATTTCAGCTCGATTGCTTTAGAACTGAGAGAAAAGTTTGAGTAGAAACAGAAAGACGGACAGACAGATGGTTAGACAGACAGAAGTACAGACAGAAGAACGGACAAAGCTCAATTGAATCAGCTCGTCACACTGATCAAGAATATATATATAGTTTATGGGGTCGGAAATGAATATTTCTATGCGTTGCAAACTACTGGGAAAAATTATAATACCTTAGAATATCTAGAAAGTATATAAGTAACATACTTTAATGTATTTAATCTACACTGACTTACCAAAGATTGTTTTAAGTTGCGTCAAGTGCTGCCCATCGCTGTTCCGACCGGTGCTGTCCGGCTTCATTGTTTGTTTTCCGTTTAACTCGACTATAGTTCATCCGATCTTTACCATTCCTTGGACGTATCGATTAATAATACTGATTACTAAAGAGATGTGAAAGGTGCGAAACATCTATCTGTAAAACTGTGGGAGATATGACTTATTTTAATACATTTTTTAATGCGGAATACCTATCGAAACTCTATCACTTACCTTCTCTGAGATACGGAGAGACAGAAGGAAAGTCGATTCGGCTGTGGTTGATAATCGGGTATATATATAGTTTATGATATCAGAGATGCTTCTTGTTGACTCTTACATACGTGTAAAGGGCTTAACGCGTGCATATGCTCACCTGTATCACTTAACAGTGAAATAACATTACTGTTATCAAATTAACATAATCTTGGCAAACCAAAATGAATCCACAAAAGCGGATTCCTCATAGTTGTTGTGACATTGAAAATCCGTAGATCCTTAAGAAAAACCCTTGAGAATTCCTCTGCCTATTTTTAGCAATTGATTGCTCCACTTCACTCCCTCCCAATTCTCAACTCATTCCTATTTACTTTTTGCAGTCATTCTTATTTTGGTCTCACAACGAGCGGACGATGACTTTGTGCGTCTCTTTGGCACCAGCCGCATGAAGGCCGAACTGGCCGAACAGGAGCAGCGTCAGCGTGGCCAGGCACCCTCCATGCTGGAGCTGGTCGTCGTGCTCTATGTAATTGGCTTCATGTGGGAAGAAATCCAAGAGATATTTGCCGTGGGCATGAAAAGTTATTTGCGTAATATGTGGAATTTTATAGATTTCCTACGCAACAGTCTCTATGTGAGTGTCATGTGTCTGAGGTGAGTGAGTGTGCGTGTGCGTATGCGTGTCCTGGGGCTACGCTTAAAACTGTTTTCTTTTTTTTGCAGAGCCTTTGCCTATATACAGCAGGCCACGGAGATAGCCCGGGATGCACAGATGGCGTATATACCGCGCGAGAAGTGGCATGACTTTGACCCACAACTCATTGCCGAGGGTTTGTTTGCTGCGGCCAATGTGTTCTCGGCCTTAAAGCTGGTCCACCTGTTCAGCATCAATCCGCATTTGGGTCCGCTGCAGATATCGCTGGGTCGCATGGTCATCGACATCGTGAAGTTCTTCTTCATTTACTCGCTGGTGCTGTTCGCCTTTGCCTGCGGACTAAACCAATTGCTGTGGTACTTTGCTGCCCTGGAGAAGCGCAAGTGCTATGTGCTGCCGGGCGGTGAGGCGGACTGGGCCTCGCACGGTGATTCCTGCATGAAATGGCGCCGCTTTGGCAAGTAAGTCCAGTCATTTGAGCCATTTATAAGGCTAATTTGTTTTGTTGTCCCCCACCCCCACGCCGCCACTCAGCCTGTTCGAGTCCTCGCAGTCGCTGTTTTGGGCCAGCTTCGGCATGATGGGCCTGGATGACTTTGAGTTGAGCGGCATCAAGTCCTACACACGCTTCTGGGGGCTACTCATGTTCGGCTCGTACAGCGTCATCAATGTGATTGTATTGCTTAATCTGCTGATTGCCATGATGTCCAATTCCTATGCCATGATTGATGTAAGTAGCCAGACGATTTCTGCCCTTTTCTCTTGATTGTCAACTAACTTGCAGAAGCACTCGGACACCGAGTGGAAATTTGCCCGCACCAAGCTGTGGATGAGCTACTTCGAGGACAGCGCCACACTGCCGCCGCCGTTCAATGTTCTGCCCTCGGTTAAGTGGGTCATAAGGCTGTTTCGCAAGTCCAGCAAGGCCCTAGATCGACAGCGTTCCCAGGTGAGTCTGAGAGGTGTACAGAAAATGTTTTTAGCTTTTGTCAAGTCCTTCCAGAAGCGACAGGAACAGGAGCAATATAGTAAATATGACAATATAATGCGTGCCCTGGTCTGGCGCTTCATAGCGGCCATGCATCGCAAGTTCGAAGATAACCCGGTGACCGAGGATGACATTAATGAGGTCAAGAGTGACATCAATACCATGCGCTATGAAATGCTGGAAATATTTGAGAACAGTGGCCTGGATGTGTCCTCGGCGAACAAGAAGGAGAAGCGTAAGAATCATCAGCTTGTTTGGACAACTTCTTAGCCTATATTTTACTGACAGAACACCGACCACGTCGCATCAAGGTATGGGAGCGACGTCTTATGAAGGGCTTCCAGGTGGCTCCCGTAAAGCCCAGCAGCAGCAGCAGCGAACCCGACATGTTTGCCCATGTGAACAGTGAGGCTGATATGAGTGAGATCAAAATCGAGAGCATACCCTCCAAGCCAGCCAAGGAGACGGCTCGACAGAGATTCCAGCGTGTGGCACGCACCGTGCTCTTACAGTCCGCCACCCACAAGTGGAACATGGTGCTGCAGCGCACCTTGCCCGACTCGCAGATAGGACGCTGCCACAAAAATGAGCGCAAGAATTTGCAAAACCTGGGCAAGGCCATTGAAGAGGCCAAAAGGTGGGTCACAACTTGATCGGTAGGTCTTCTAACCCTTTCTCACACAAAATCTGTCTTCTTTTCCAGGCTAATCTTGCTCAATCCCGGCTGTTCTTCGGGCCGTGAGTCACCCATACGCATAGACTTTGAGGATGAGAAGACCAGCACTTTGCTGGAGCTACTCAATCAAATTAGCGCAGAGATAAGCCACTGTGAGCGTCCCACTCGCATTAAGCCCATGTGGCGGCCACCCCTGAAATCTGTGCCAGCACGTGCCCTGGCCGCTCAGACTGCCAGATCTTATACAGCGCCCGAACTTCAGCTCTGCCGTGGAGCACGCGAATTGCCCTTGTGTCCAAGCAAGTTGGTGACCTCAGCTGTTCCGGCTGCTACTAGTCTAAGAAAAATGGCACCCACTCCCACTGCTCCGCCGTCCAGCTATAAGCCCATTCGCACACCCTTCTCGGTGGAACTGACTCTGGCTGAACGCAATCGTGGCGTGCCAGCCAACAATTCGAATTCATTTATCATGGATGTGGTCAATCTAAACGAGAAGTGTGCCAAAACAGGCGAGGTGAATGATAGCGTCTCTGATATTAGCTCCATTGTGAGTCGGAGTCCCAAGCGGCCAAAGCATTGAAATGAGTGAAAATGTGATTCTAGGACCAACAGTTGCCTAAGCAGATAGCCACTTTACTTATACATCTACTTAGAATAACAACAATAAATGTGTGTGTGTGTGTGTAGACAAATGTCATTTGTTAGGCAGTGGAACATTTATAGACGAATTTGGGAAAACTGGGAATCTTTAAAGAAAAACACTGTAGGTATCAAAATAACTCATTCAGGTAGAAGAAGTTCTTATTTCAGCAACAGCTTGTTGAATACCCAAATACTTGACTTAAAACTGTTACGGACTTATACTCTCCTTTGAGCTTACTTGTGGGTTATAAAATTCTTAAATAAACTATAGGTAACTCTTAAAATAAGTACAACATATTCTTGGTGGAAGTCATATAAGTTCTCAAAGTCAACCCCATAAGATTATTGAAACAGAAAAACCAAATCTTCAAACCAGTTCAAACTTTTCTTGGTTATAGCCCATAAAATTCTAAAGCAGGTAACAAAATTAGAATTGTACCCGTATATTGAAGGGTTGGTAGATATTCTAGATGATTTCCCTTTTCAGAAATGGTTCATCACTTCAAAATTTGTAAGAATTGGCGCCTAAATTGTATATTTTGAGCCTTTTTGGCCTCGTTTTTTGGAAAAATTTTCGACTGCTTGGGCTTTTTTGATATACTCGGAAAGTATAACTTCTTAGCTTCAAAATGAACTAACCCAAACAATTCTACGATTTTTTCAATGGAGTTTTGTGTAGGATTCCAAAAATATTCTATATATATAAAACCTGTATTTAGCAGCTTGTGGCCTAGCCTAGTCAAAGAAGTGCAAGAACAAGACAAGAATTAAACAAAAATAGTTTTTGAAATTTACCTTCACTCCCTGGAAGACCTTCTTATCGCAACATTTGCAAATACTCAGCCATTGATGCCCTTCAGGAGTACCTGTATAGGTTGGGTTGTTAGATGGAACATTGCCATAAACATAGACACGTGCCTGCCCGGGAGTATTCTTGCTTTTGAAGCATAAGGCATCACATAAATACCTTGGGGTAACACTGGACAGAAGACTGCCTTTCGGACACCATGTCAAGGCAACAGCTCAAACAGTTGCTGCCAAAGCACAGCGCATAGGGTGGTGTCTCCTGAACTCCAAGAACAAGCTGTCATTCAGGCACAAAGTCCCGGCGAAGTCCCACCTCACAAAGATTAAAATGGTTCAGGTGAAAATCCTTAGGCGTATTACGGGAGCTGAATGGTTCCTGAAAACCCAGGGAGTTTCTATGGTTGGAGATATCATCAATAAGCAGGCTGCAATATACCTTGACAAGCTGACACACCACTCCAACAAATTGGCTAAAAACTTGTTAAGAAGACGCAAAATTCAAGGAGTATGTTAAAGGAGAGAGTCTAACCCAAGGACCTCAACTAACAGAACAACATTCACACCAAATTCTCGCACTTTCTTACTAATAACTTACATTTAAACATCTATACTTTATAGGTAAGCCCAAATGAACACTGTCAAGTACTGTTAATACCTAATACTACACACTTTTCTAACAAAACCATCACTCCACAAAAGAAGTGTTAGAACCAGATAAGAACTGTCTTGTTTAAGTATAGTTCTGAGAAAAGCTAGGCTGTTCCAGTATAATAAAAGGTTGGTAGAGATTCTATATGATGTTCGTTTTCAGAAATGGTTCATCATGTCTGAATTTTTTAGTAATTCATGCTTAAAGTTGCTGAAAGTGTTTATTTTGCGACTTTTTAGGCTCGTGCTTGAACTTTTTGCTAGTTGATTGCTGGAAGTAAAAGCAAATCTTAGAAAATTGCATAATTTGGTGTATAATTTGGTAAGATTTGTTCGTAAATCAGTAAGGCTGGCCCATAGTCCTAGTCTCTATTGCACAAATAAGACACATCAACGTCTGCATACTCTTTTGATAAAATATTAAACCTAATTCTTGAGTTCATATCAAACAAGACAAATTTAAGTAAATTATACAAATTTCTTGGCAAAAACCCAAAGAATTTCAACAAACTCCATGACTAATTGAAGTAGCTGTTGTTTACTCTAGTCTTTGCCATTTACATATACACAACTCGAACTGTCCAAGGGCACGCAAACCATTTGGAGTACCCTTGTAGCTGTCTGGCTACAGCCTCAGCCTCAGAGCCCCAGCCCTGTCTTTCGTCCTTGCGAGTCAGGCGTGCGTAAATTCGTGAGCCTTCCGGCAGCATCAAAAGCAATAAAGACACAAAAACATAAACAAGTCACCAGCTAAACGATGGCTCTTGGCTTGGTAACCCACTCCAAACCAGAAAAAAAACAAAGAAGATACGAAAAAAGAAAAATTATTAATTCAATTTGATGTCATATCAATTGATTCTGTGCTACATCTTTCTGCCGCTTCATCTAGCGATGTTTCAATGCCTCCGTCAGGCAGAGCCTGGGCCAGGGCTTGGCTCTTGCGGCTGGCATTTGATTTTGATGACGCGTGGCACTTTGAAATTTATGCGCCACTCTAAACACACTTTGTATGCGCTCAATGCCTTGGAAAGATGATGAACGCCGGCTGCTCCAGCTACGTGTGTGAGTCTGCCTGGGAGAATGTGAATGAAATTTGATGCTTTTAGCTGACATTCGCCAGGGATAAAGGCAGGTAAGTCACTTCGTGTTTTTTTTTTGGTTGGTTGGTGGAAAAAGAAACATAAATATTGGCCCAAGTCAAAGTACGCCGCTTTATGACATTTGGCAAATTGAATAAATTGAATAATATATGTTAATGTGCCTGGGCCGATTGTGATTAGCCTATTTAAAATGCAAAAATATGTCTGCGAATTAGTCAAATGGAAGCTGGAGGGGTGTAATTTTATTTGATGGAATGGCTGATCATTGTAGTTGCTGTCGAGCTGGTTATGTCTATGAACAGAACTCAAGCTTACGGAATGGTAGAATCTCAAAAAATGCTGGGAAAGCTCATTTTTCTCGATTTGAAACAAAATTTCAGGCAGCTAACAAGACAAAAGAAAGCAGCCACCTGAGGGAGTGTGTTATAAAGAAAGCACAGTATTTAAATTAAGATTTCACAAGAACTAATTTGTTGAACATTAGGGCACGTGTTCACTTCGCAACAAGATATGGTACTCAAAAATCTGATGTGAACACTTCCACTTATGACGAACCTATTGTCTCACTGCATGTAAACGTGTGTGTAAGGCCTGCCTAGAGGTGAATAGCTCTTCACTTATTTGCTTTGAATATTTGGTGTACTTTTGAAAACGTCTTTTCTTCTTAGGAGTTGCTTCTTTGCTTTTGTAATGTCCTTCTTTTATTACTACTTTTCTTCTGCGTTTCTACATTTGCTTGTACCATCTTTCCTTACGCCCTACGTTCCTTGTTTCCTACCTATACTTTTTCTTAGTTTCTTACTTTTATTCCTTTTGAACCACATTTCTAATTGCCATTCTCTCCTATCCTCCCTAGCAACGTTCCTAGCCACTATCCTATATATCTTCTTTTGTACCTTTGCTGCATTATTTCTATTCTTTTACCTTCCTTTCTTATCTACCTTATTTAATACCTTCATATCCTCATTCTTAGCTTTCCTCCTTTCTTCCCAGTTGTCTACCTACCTTCATATCCAGTAGCCTTCCACCTTCCTAACCATCTTTGTGGCCATCAACCTAACTACCTTCTTTTCTACCTTTCCAGCTTCTTATCTACCTTCTTTACAACCTTTCTATTCTCCTCCTTACTTTTCTTTCCAAATCCGCACCTTTCTAACCACATTCCATCTTTTCTACCATTTCTGTAAGTCGGTCAAGCCCGACTATAACATACTCTGTACCAACGAAATTATACGCTCAGCATAAATTTTGTTGCTGCAGTAGCGCTGCTACTGCGCTGCAGCGAGCGAACAGTCTTTTGATCATAACTCGACAACCGTTCATCCGATCTTCACCATTTCTTTGGCGGATCGATAAGTAATCCTGATAACTAAATATGTCTAGAAAGAACGAACCATCTATATTTGCAACTGAGGGAGATATGACGTTTTTTCTAAATTGCGAGGGCGGGAGGAGGCGTGGCCAAAATTGAAAATAAACTTGATCTGCCTGCAGACATAAGAAGCATATGTCCCATACATGCCAAACCGCTATCTCTTAACATCTCTGAGATCTGTGTGTTCATACGGACAGGCAGAAGGACATGACTCGGCTGTTGATGCTGATCAATTATATATATACTTTATGGGTTCGGAGATGCTTCCTTCTGGCTGTTATATACTTTTGCACAAACTTAATATACTCTATGTACCAGGGTTTTTCTACACAGAGGAAAACGAATCATACGGATACTGTGTATCTTCCTTTTCTATTCTTCATTCTCATTTGCCATCTTACACGCTTCATTGAAACTTTTTTCTTTCTATAATCCTTGTACGTTTCTCTTCCTTCTCTTTGCTTTATCAGCCAATCCCTCCCCATTTTTCTAACATGTTTCTGTCATCAATTTTGGTGCAATTCTTAAAATTATTAACGAATTTTTTGCTTACCTTTTTGCAGCATTTCCAGCGTTCATGCCACCGTCCTGCACTTCCTTCTTTTAATTCACCCTTCTTCTACTTCCTGATTTTGTTTCTTCTTTCTTTTTCAACCTTCGCTGCTATCTGTTTCCTTCTCCCATCCTTTATTCCTGCCAGGTTCGGTTCGCCTCCATTCACCCAGCCTCTGTTGCACTTGCACTTGCAATACCATTAACACTTAACTAATTAATTCCATCAATTCCTCAACAATCGGGACAACTCGTGTGAATTTCATATGTCCTTCCATTTATCAGTTAAGAGCCAGTCATTAACCTACCACACACACATCCTTCATCTCCGTCAGGGCCAACCAAAAGTCCACCCGCTGTCATCGCTGCCCTGGCAATCTATGCCCATAAATATGCTACACAATGTGTCATAAACTATTAGCAGAGCCATGTCCTTGTTGTCTCCCAGACACACACACACACACAAACAATCGACCAGACATGTCCAAGCTGGTGTTGCTGCTGTGGGAGCAGCAGCAGCATCATCGTCGTCATCACCATCGCCGCCGCCTGACGTCCATTGACAGCCCAAGTCCCGGGCAGTGGATGTGGAAAATTTGGCATGCCAACAGCGTTCTAGATCAAATTTCCCAAAAGTGTTTTTAGGTCGAATGGCCCCGAATGCCATTTACAATTTCCAAATTTGCAAAATTCCATTTATTTACACAAATTCACTTGAATTTTCCGACAACATACGAGAGTGTTGGCATAATTTCCAGCTAGGCGGACAAATGTACACAGTTTTCCGATTGGGTTAGTCACATAGTTCACTTGGCCTACACACGATTAGGCCCTGTTGTGGGCGTTGTTGCCCCGTCATCAATCCGATCGGGTGAGCTTCAGTCGGACGGCAATGCGCTTGCACTTCCACATCAGCTGCGTCTCCAGGATGCTGAACGACATGGCCACCAGCACCAGGCCCAGCAGCAGGTAGGCACAGCAGGCGTACAGCTGCAGTTCGGGGCCGCTGAAGCTGCGCGAGGGCACAAAATCGCCATAGCCGATGGTGGAGAGGGTGACGAAGCAAAAGTACGCCCCATCCACCAGCGACCAGTTCTCCCACAGGGCAAAGATCACAGTGCCCACACAAATGTAGCACATTAGGATGAGCAGCACCAGGCTAATGGGCACCTGTTGCTCCCCAGCCTCCTCATCGTACTCCTCATCCCGCTCATCGCCCTCATCCAGAGCATCCTCGGACTCACTGTGCCGGTGTCTCAGCTTCTTCAGCACAAACTGCTCACTGCCATGCTGCATGTACTCCTCATCGTCGGAAGTCTCCGTGTTGTTGGCTGTGGCATCGTACAAAGCCGCCGTGGCATGCCGCTGACAGCGACGAGTCAGAAGTAAAGTCTTGCGGTTCAATGGCTGCTGCACGCTCGTACGATGGAAGGTGGCACGGGATGAGGATTTGTCGGTTAGTTCGGGGGGCAGGCTCGACAGGGCTGGGCTGGCTATCAAGGGAACACGCGAAGGCGTGCCGTGCGGACAGTTGCTGTGCAAAAAGGGAGGCAGAGAGAGCAGAATAAAATACATTTATGCAGCTGCTGACCATAAAAGCAACCAATTAAATATGTAACAAGCAAACCCCGAAATAACCTGAAGCCATATAAAAAACAAAAAAAAGAAAGGTTGTAACCTCTGACCAATCAATAAAGCATAAAAGCATGTGTGTGTGTGCACAGGAGCAGGAGGAGCAGGAGGGACAGCATAAAGGTGCTTCACCACAACCGTAACGACTGCAAGTTCCACTAAATCGCATTTAGCACTGTCATTTTTGTGTGTCCCGGCAAAGCGAAAGCTCATAAGACTTTCCACATTTTCAATTCCCTTTGGCGCATTTCTGTGCAAGTTTTCAATGATTTTTTCCATGTTTCGTCACATTTTTATATGCAAATATTTTGTGCAATTTCATTATTCAAATTTTACTCAACAACTTTTTCAATAATTGACGATTTTCCCACAGGTCATAGCATTTAAAGGGGGCATTTAGTCTAGAATATTGAAAAAACTATTTTTCTTTTCATTTCAATTTTCAAATTTGTTTCCTTTTTGTGTTTTTGCCTTGGTTGGTTGAAGTTTTGATAAATATAACATTGAAAAATAGGAAAATGGAAATATTTTGATATAATTTTTAGCGACTTTTAAAAGAAAATCCCTTAATTTGCTTTTCTAGGCTAGACTAACCCCTTAAGAGGTTGGTTTAACTCGCTGAAGCGGACTTCTGTGCAGCAGCATCAGTGCCCTGCCACAATTAACCAATTTCAGCAAAATTTCAATGTGACCAGAGTGATTTTTTTCTGTTATTTGGTGGAAAAAATAATGCCCATATCGGCACGAAAAATATCGGAATCACCTTAAGCTTTATCAACTTAAAGTATCGATATATCGATTAAATATTGACAACCCCAACGAAAACACAAATCAACCTTCAGTTCGGCTCAGACCTGCATAATAGCTAAATTAGCCCCAAAATGGACCTTACCTGATTTCAGGCACGATTTCAGTGATGAACTCATGGGTGAGTTTCTGAATTCCAGCCTGAAGTTCAGTTATTCCTACTGCTTAGGCCTGAATCAGCCCTGAACTTCTAAGTTTGTACTGCAAGTGAGAAAACCCGTTCACGGCCAGTTTTTGATAACAATTGTGTTAATTTTGAGTGAAATTTTCGAAGTGTTTTCCCTCTGTGTAGCCTTCTTACATTGACAATCATTCAACAACATTCTAGAAATGAGAATCTCCAAAGTTTTACTTTTCAGTACTGAATTTATCAGGACTGGTTCATACCAGAGCAATTTCTTGCCTGACTTCAGACATGTTTAAGTACTTCCCATGAAACTCATCCATGGCTTGAGTACCGAGATCATGCCTGAAATTCAAATTCAAGTCATGATGTAGTAGAAAGTGTCTGTATCAAATGCATGCCTGAAACTCATATTAAGAATGTAATGAATTCAGCACCAGCCCTTCCATTTCAGGGCTGATTCAGCTACGATTCAGGTCTGAGCCGAACTGTAGGAAATATTTTCTTATATCCACTGGCACATCCGGAGGCCATTCTTTCGGATGATCTAAATCTAAATTCTTTCTGTGTATTAATGTTTATTCGACAAATCATTCGTGACGGCTAATCAATTCACTATAACATCATTTAGCCTTTTTCCGTAAAAAAAGCTAGATTTTCTATCGATATGCTAACGAATTCAAAAGTGCCACCACTAGAAACAGCTGCTGTGCAATGGTGTTGCCCAGAGGAAAAGAGAGTCTAAACTCAATGGGAAAAGATTATGGGGTCTCTTTAAGCAAAACTGACTATGTACTTGAGTTGAGTATGGCGATCTGTGGCCAAATGTTCAGCATTTGTTATAGAACATTGAATTGCCAGCAAATCGCTAATGAATGCATATCGATAGGTGAAGGGACAACCATAAAAGCATGCTGCTTGACAAGGAATAAACAGAAAAGACAATCCAATCTGCTGTACTTTGCTAACGATAGTGTGAGCCTTAATACTCTTCCATCAGAGGAACAGGAAAATATTCAATGTTCTAGAATGATAATGAATGATGGCCAGTGGGTCAAGGGTAGCAGAATTTCGAGCTTGCCTAGGACATGGGTCAGTTTTCAATATAAACTTTACGCTTGTCTGAAACCTTGACAATGTCAACTGTTTTTTGATAACTAATACTACATCTAGTGTTTTTAGCGGAAAAAAGGCTAAACATTAAGTCGTCCTGTCAGATAAACTCAGAACTTACTCTGATATATCTGGCAATGTAGAAGATGTGAAATCGACCCGCAGTGTAACAAAGTCTACACAACTTTCATACCCAAATTCCATTTTTATTTTTCGACCAACTGATCCTTTTCCACAAAAACCAAAACCCAAGCAAAGCCAGAGCTGTCCAATCTATAGACTCTCCTCTCTAAGCTGCTCTGCTGCACTCGTTCGCTCGAGTGTGCTTGGTCGAATCAATTTGCTGTACATTTATTGAACTTGTCTGATGTCTGAAGACAACGCCATGAAGGCAAACACTTAGTAATGCACTTCATGTGCGATTGGCTGGCAGCTTGGACACTTGGCAGCAGACCAGTGTCAGACCAGGGGCCGGGCCACTCTCCAGTTTTGATTTAGGATTACAGACGTCTCGTATTTACTTAGTGTAACTCAAGGAAACGTACGTGTAGACAATTCGCATGAAATTAATTGACCTGATTCACTGCGAGTGAGCAGCAGCGGCGCTCGGCTTACAATTAATTACAGACAAGGCTGAAATTGAAGAAGGGCCTCGGCAGCAGCAGGAGCAGCGCTCGCGAGAGGGTGTCCTGCCGCGCGTGTACAGGTTCACTGTCAAAATTAATTACCAGCCGCTGGTTTTTATTAAATAAAATGCGCAAAATGTACGAAAAAAAAGAAAAACCGAGAGGCACTTAACAACCGAGGCAGCCGCAGACGCGGCCAGCGAGATTGCAGGCGGGGTGGGGGCGGGCAAAAGAGGCCAACTGCAATGTGCAGGCAAAAATTTCAAGTGTTGATTTAAAGTGTAGCCAACAGGCAGAAAAGTTTGTTTGAAATGTTCAAGCTTTCAATAGTAAACCAAGTAACATACCTCAAACGCTCCCGTTCCAGCTCATCCTCATCCTCCATGATGTCCACATGGCCCGACGAGTTGGTGCTTAGCAGAGCCGACAATGTTGCTGCTGCAGTGGCGGCTGTTGTTGTTGCTGTTGTTGTTGCTGTTGCTGTTGCAGGCGACGCATTGCCACAGACACCTGCGGCCATAAAACTGTTATCGGACATTGTTGTTGCTGCAGCTCCACCTCCACCTCCGCATCCGCCTGCTGCTCCTGCTGTTGTTTTAATGCCTGATGACAGTTGTGGGCTTGTTGCCATTGCGGTCGTATAGGTTAACAATGATCCGGGCGCCGATGCTGCTGCGGTGCCTGTTGCTGTTGGTAATAAATCATGCCTGCAGGATAAATCACCCGATACCGATCCCGCCGCCAGCAGTTCATTGATCTCGTGCGGCAACGGTTTGGCCACGAACTTGCCACGGCGCACCCCTGCAACAAGGATTAAGCAGTCCCATTTTATATGAAATAAATTTAAATTGGAGTTTTGGTTAAACAAAAAAACTTTCTGTGCACAAATTGGCCCAGCAACTTCCGTTGGCATGAACTGCAGTTGGCAAATGTGGGGGAGGGGGTGGGTGGGTTATGTGGTGGCAGGGTTGTGTATATAACAAAATTATTTGCTTTGCATTTGCAAAAGTTTTAGCCCAACAATGCAACAGTGTAGCGGAAGGCTTAAAATCCTCCACAGTCCCCGCAAACCAAACTTTGGCGTTGATTTTCATTAGCGGCCACTGTCAGTGGTAGAGTCAGGATGTCAGCTAGGGCTAACAGTGGCCAACATCTGGCCAAGATTGACTTCAAGTTGGTGACGGTATATTGTAAATTAACAAACTTTTTTGTGACACGACGGTGCACGATTAGGTGTACTGATTTCGTGCTTGTTAGCTTATAAGACACGAAACACAGTCGGTGACATGACAAAACGACCATGGACCAAATGGGCCTCTGGGTCACAAAATGATTTGGCCCAGTTTAATGAAAATCCACTAGTTATAGACTAATTTGGATAGACTTTTAAACAGAATATGCTAGCCAATGGCTAGACCAAAACAGCCTGGCCGATGCCTGACATTTCACTTGTTAAGTCTCTGATAACCGTGGCCAATTGTAATGCAGCGGGTAGTGTGTATGCCAGGAGAGGTCGTCGGCTCGATCGATTCAACTGTAGGATCCACTTTCATTGTGCTGCTGCCATTTCATGTATAGTATCTGGTATAGCTGTGCCGATCTGCCGGTTCAATGGTTACAATTAAAAGAGAAAAGCCAGGCTGATGCTTGTCTTAAAACTTCCTGGCTGTCACTGTATTTATAAGCAATCTTACAGGGTGATGACTTCATCACTGCCTGGCTTAGCTGACTGCCTGAAAGTTTACTATACTTGTATGAGCCTAAAGAACTACTTGCTTTGGCAGCACCCTCCAATTTCACTTAAATACGTACTTTACGCCCATGGGCTCTGTGTGTGGACATACAGCCCAGAAGGATTCTGATACCCCGCTTATACACAAAATTAAATTCATGAATTCCGCCCCTCAAGGTATGCTATATATATGATTATTAATAATTATGGGGCAAATATATAAAATAGACTCCATAATTATTAACACTCATAAATATAGCATACCTCGAGGGGCAAAATTCATGAATTTGTGTTTGTGTTTAAACGGGGTATGAGTTATGTATCAAAATAATGATCAAAATTGTCCTTGGGCGTTTTGTCATGTCACCCTCTTTAAACATTATTCTATACGAGTCTCCGACGACCATATGCACCATTTCAATCTATTGATATGAATTCGAAATGCAATCAGCTTCGAGTCTTTAGTGACTGGTATACTTTTGGTATTGAGCTAGAGACTTTCTCCTTAACCTTAAGTTAAGTTCAGGCAGGCATATAACACAGTTCGACAAAATCAATCTTTTTTGAAAGAACTCGGCATAAGACACTTAAATTCTGATAGGAAGGACTTCTGTAAGCATCGTCTCATGACCGGTTTGTCAACTGTGCCCTAGGATCGCATATGATGGGTAGATTAGTACCAGCAACACACAGCGACAACAATTTAAAGTTAATTGTTAATGGTTCAAGATAAAAATATACAAAATTCAGCAAATATCAATAATTCGCTTTGATTGAACAATTGGTTAAGCTACCTCTAGCAGAGGTGAAACCTAAGGTCTTTGAAACCGCTCGGTAATGGGCTATTGCATGTCCTTAAGAGTTGGTACAGTTGAAAAACTGGCTGTAATGCGATGCTTACAGAAGGCCTTTCTAGCAGAATTTAAGGATCCCGTGTAATTTGGACAAATTTTGATGAGATGCTGGCTAAACAGGCTTAAAGGTCTTAGGGAAATGGAGTCTCTCCATTTAGAAGAAGTGACTGTCGATAGAGCTTAGTAATAGTTCAATATGTTTTGCTGGACGGAACTTCCTCCATTTTGTGGATAGAAAGTGAGGATTTCTTCAAACTCAGCAGCTCCCTCGAGAGGATGTTGAATAAAAGAAAGCAAACTGGGTGTTGTAACCACATATACAACAAATTACTTGCACTAAGAAGTTAGTTAGGGGTTCACTATTCGCAGCATGAGTAACGATGCCTGCATTTCGTCCTGTTTGGACTCTATATGCTGACAACAACCATAAGCAGGACTTCAGAATATGCATATCTCAGGCCTCAAACAGTTTAAGCTAAGCCTAGTATTTATAGAATTTATAAGAATTTTGCTCACGAAGTTATGTGGCGGTGGGTGATTCTACAAGCTGGGGAGCGAACCCACTTGGCAGTCGGCAGTGACAGTTGCATTTCCAGAACTTTCTTTCAGGAAAACACTGTTTTAAAGCTTTTCTGTTTGGTATCTGCTGCTGCCACAGCGAAAATTTTAACTAAAAAGAGCTTACCAAGACTCTAGGTGCAACCTGTCGAAGTCAATCGTGCCTTTCACAAAAAAACTAGCTGAGCTTGCCACATTTTTCAAAGAGAAGCACAGAAAAGCAGTTAAATCGAGTGCTGTGTTCAGTGCTCACCAACACAAGCACATTTTTAATACTGTCGCCTTTATTAGGCGAACACTTTGAGTTGACTTTTTCACCAGCTGCACCCACTGTATTGGCGCTTATTTGTAGGGAAGGCCATCACCGCTGCCAGTGCGGGCTGCCTAACCACTGGAAGAGCGGAAGGAAGCGTTACGGCATCTTTCAGTTTTGGCGCTGGCCGGCTCACTGTTGCCAAATCGCGACGGGATGCGGTCTGGGCAGGACATGGCCAATTTGAAAATATTTACTTAAGCTTGGATGGGGAGCAACCAGCTGACAAAGACCTTCATTAGAGCACACACACAGGCACACGAAAGTCATTTGGTCCCTGTGGTTTTTTGCTGCAACTTTGACACTGTGTGTTAATGGTGTGGCCTGCCACAGGGAGTCCCGCCTTTTGGCTTTTGTCCTGCTGCTGCTGCTGCTGCTGCTGGACAAACAATTAACCTGCATAATGGAATCAATGGAAAGTTGAAGCTGACATATTGGCAAATCTCACGCTGCAATTTGTTGCGGAATTAAAAGCAATTTTCAAAAGGACAACCCAAAGGGGTGGCACTTGGGCAAATATGTCACGTGCCGCAGTCAGGCGGCAACTGTTAAGTTTAATGAGTTTTGCATACGTTGCACAACCAGAAGGAAGACTTGTCGTCAACGTCGACAACGTCGTCTTTGTGCCAAGTGCCAAGTCATCATTATCATCAATAAAACTGTCGCACATGCCGACATTTGCCTCAAGTGCATGTTGTCCTTGTTGTTGAAAAGTTTTTAATGCGAGGCAAAAGGCACAGCAGACAAAGTGGTTGAAGTATGTGACTGCTTAACTCGGAGCAGAGCTGCCGCCGATAATGATGATGATGATGACGATGATGAGGATGATGACTTTGGCCGCACTGGCAACAAATTGTTATGTAATTGAATGCGTAAATGAGCTGAGGTTACGACAACGGGGCGTATGATTGATTGATTACAGTTCGGCTGTATGTTGCTGTGGTGGTGGGGGGGATGAGCCTGGACCTGGCATTTCAACTGAAATTAGAGTTTTGAAGAGTTTTACTCACCCAACATATTGGCTGTTTGATAGGCCGGCGGCGGTGGCAATGTTATGGCCTCCAGTGTGGATGTGGTTGTCGCCGACTGCATTGCTGACTCAGGGCAGCCATCCCCCGCTACTGGCTCCAGCATTGCTGTTGCTGTGGTCAACAGTCGTTGCTTGGAGCTGGCCGGCTGCAAGTGTATTGTGTGATACTTGACCAGCGGCTGTTGACAATGGCCGCCAATCGAGGGGCCCGAGTGTGCAGTTGCCGTGGCAGATGGCGGTGCAAATGGAAAGTAAATTGTAGCCGTGCCAGGACCATAGCAATTGGGTGGCGGCAAGGTGGGAGCGGCACTGAAACGCAGCAGGCTGCTGGGTACGGCCACGAAATTCGGCTGCTGCTGTTGCTGTTGGTGTGGGCGCGGCAGAGTTGCTGTTGTGAATTGCTGCTGCTGCTGTTGCTGTGGTGCATATTTCAGCAATGCATTGCCTGTTGTTGTTGTTGTCATTAGCATGACATCCGGCTGTTGTTGCTGGTAAAACTGCTGCTGCTGATTTTTGGCTGGCATCGCATTGCGTAGCAATTGACAGGCTTCTGCAGACCGCAACAGGAATGAAGACAAAGGCAAACGAACATGTGTGCTTCAAGTGGTAATGCTGATTATTTAATTTCCTGCACTCACTCACCTTCGCTCTGCTCCAGCGACAGTCTACGCTTCCTTGTCTGTCCAAATTCGAAGCATTCGTTGAGAGTGGTTTCACTTTTGGCCGCATCGTACTTGCAGCCCCTGCAGTTGGGCTGAAATAATAGCAGAAAATTTGGGGATATCAAAAATGGATACTTGACAAAGTACTTTTCAGCAGCAGCCGCCGCCGCCATCACAAAATGTCAATAAATTACGCAAATTTTCTTGTCTTCGGGGGGAGGGGGGCCGACCGGAGTGACATGTCTAAGTCGTTGTCATCGTCGTGGTTCCTTATTCAAAGCTGTTTTGCGGCTGCTGCCTGGCATCCATGTACTTTGCGGTTCTGCGGTGACCTCATCATGTGAGAACGATGCCGGGGCAATCTCATGGACACACACACACACGCCGTGCGGTTCGGGGTGGTTACAGCCTGCCTGCCATCATGATAATTGCAAAAGGGCCAAAATGTCAGCAACTGACATGATGATAATAATTCAAGCGATGAGCAGGCACATTTGCCCAAAAATAACCGCAAGCCTTATCAAGGGTCAGAAAGTTGACCGAAAAACATATGTAAGACTTGGCCCAAATTGGATTGGATTAAGCCCTAATGAGTCGTTAAATGCCTGGAGCGGAGCAGCCAGGCGTAACGAAATGCTGTGGCACAGGTAAATGCAAAAAACTTGTTCAACAAGTCGTCGCATAAAAAATATAAAAATGCGAAGTGGCTTTTGTCGAGTGGCAAAGTACAAGGCAAGTGGATGTTGTCACGCGGCTGGGGACTTCAGCTGGCTGGCAATAGGCATTGATTGGTTTTGAAAGACTTGCGAAAGAGAATTTAAACTAAAATAAAGCTTTAGCTTTAGGTAAAAGCAGGCAATTAGGCTAGGATTTTTTTATACCCTGTTCCCATTGAAAATGGGAAAAGGGGGATCATGAAGTTGTGCGAATGTATGTAACAGGGAGAAGGAAAATTTTCCGACCCCATAAAGTATATATATTCTTGATCAGCATGAACAGCCGAGTCGATATAGCCATGTCCGTCCGTCCGTCTGTCCGTCTGTCTGTCTGTATGAACGCGTCGATCTCAGAGACTATAAGAGATAGAGCCACAAATTTTTGCACGAAGGTAGATTTATGCTGTACGCAGATCAAGTTTGTTTCAGATTTGAAAAATTCCACCCCGTCCCCCTTTTATCCCCAAAAAACCTAGACCTCCTCTATAAATCCAAGACCTAAAAAGCCGTCAGATCCACAATTTTCAAGTTAGAGCCTCGTGGTTTAGTATACATCAAGCTAGGCTCAATATCTATCTATTCTGAAAAGTACAATCAGATCGGACCAAAAACACCGGAGTTATAAGCGAAAAAGTTGAGCTGATAAAAGCAGCCCCCCAGTTGTTGATCAGGACTAGAAAAGTATTGCCTACATTTAGGATGACATCTTCAAAAATTCAAAAACAAATAAATGAAAATAAATGAACAGGGTATTTTGTGGTCGGGAAACTCGACTGCAGAGCGCCCTTACTTGTTTTTGTTATATTTAAGACAAGTATCCCAGGATTGTATTAGTAGAAAAGCTTATTATTGGAACCTGTTTTGCATTGCATTAAATCAAAGGTCTTGGTTCGAAACCTGAATCATTCACCTGACATACCGACTTATCTCCAGAGCATTTACATTTGCTGGTACTAGATTTTGTATACCCTTGCAGAGAAGGAAGCATCTGCGACCACATAAAGTGTGACGAGCTGTGTCGATAAAGACAGGTCCGCCTGTCCGTCCGACTGTTTTTAAGCTATCTCCTCCATCAGCTTGAAAGCTATCTTCACCAAACTTTGCACGAAGTGTTCTAATACAAATAGGCTGCACATTTTTCGAAACCGGCCGAATCGGATGACTATAGCATATACCTGTCGAAAAATTAGTTTTAGTAAGAAAAACTTTTTGTTTTCAATGGAAACGCCCCCAAACTTTGTATTTTTTGGTTTACTATGCTTTCCCATGATTTTACCAAGTTTGGTCGAAATCGCACATCTATTTGGTATAGCTGTCTTAGAAAAGTGGAGTCAGAAATGTAGTCTTAGTAAGAAAAACTTGTTTGTTTTCAGTGGAAATGTCCCTAAAATTGGCATTTACTTATTTTGTATGCTCTCCCACAACTCTACCAAGTTTTGTCAAAATCGGTTGACTGTAGCATATAGCTGTCATAGAAACGATCAGCATAAAAACTAATTTTAGTGAGAAAAACTTTTTTGTTTTCAATGGAAACGCCTCCAAACTTTGTAATTCTTAGTTTGCTTTGCTTTGCCATGATTTTACCAATTTTAATCGAAATCGGAAAACTATTTGGTATAGCTGTCATAGAAAAGTGTAGTGTGAAAAGTAGTCTTTGTATGAAAAACTTTTTTGTCTTCAACGGAAATGTCCTTAAAACTGGCATTTATTTATTTGAAAAGCTTTCACACAGTTCTACCAAGTTTTGTCAAAATCGGTTGACTTTAGCATATAGCTGTAGTACGAATGATCGTTCGAAAATGAAGTTTTACTGAGAAAAACATTTTTGTTTCAAATGGAATCGACTCCAAATTTCATACATGTTCCACGAAGTTTGGTCGAAATCGGACTTCTATATAGTATATCTCCCATAGAAAAGTAAGGTCCGAAAAGTAGTTTTAGTTGGAAAAACGTGCTGCAAGGATGGACAAACTACATATAACCTTTTAGACCAACTGGTTCGCTCTATTAAAGAACTCCAATATTGTATAGATTCAGGGATAGCATCAAAAGACGCCTCGTTTTATCGAGTTGGTAACCGAAAATGCCAGAAAGTTGGACAATACTTTGACAACTGAAAGTATGACTGATTTGTCAAGGAAAGAAAGGAATTCAAGCAAAATGCCTTGTCGTTCAACATTTGACTACATCTTCGCACCACATAATAATTTTCGGATATCTAAAATATTTCCAAATTGCACATCGAGTCGAAAACAATTGAAATTTGCACTTCAACTGGCTTTGTCATTCAAAATTCACTCAACTCACCTCACTCGTATGGATTGTGCGGTCAGTTAATTTGCATTGGCACTTAGTGTTACGTACGGATACATCTGTGAATTGTTGGTTTTTCACTCTTTTGTTTCTGCCCGTGTAAGTGCAGCTAAGTAGCGGAAATGAAAAGTTATTGCATGCTTTTAGGCTGCCATGTAATTTTCACCCACAATTGTGCACACACACACACAAAAACACAGCGTGCAAACAACTGAGTGAATTAAAGTGCCTCGCACTCATTTTAATTTACTTAGCCAAAGCACTTGGCCTGGCCAACTTTAAATTTATGCCGCCGCGGCCAGTTGACCCAACTCGAGTTGCATGGCGCTGGCCAAAAGTTTCGCCAGCCGCTGCCAACTGCCGCCTTAAACTGTGCGAAATGCTTTAAGAGCCGAGCGGAAAAAGTTGGCTGCTCATTAAAAATTGTCGCCTGAGAGCAAGTAAATGTTAGTGAATCAAATTGAATTTAAGCGAAATGTCAAATGGTGACTGTGTTGGCCGCAAATGCACCTGTTTATTTATTTAACCCCCCCGAACTCCACTTTGTGGCTGTCCCCCAGCCATAAATTGCCAATTAAACAGAAAACTTTTGCCAGCAAAATAAACATAGGCCGGGCCACAATTGAAAAACTCGCCGACAGGCAAATAGGTGACTTTTTTGCAGGCAGTTAAAGCTTTAAACACCGATTTGTGGCTATCGGGTACATGGAAAAGCCGGAACTCATAGCTCAGGCTATAACAAAAATGTCATAACAACGACGGGCCAACAAATGACTTGCCAAACTTATGCACGAATGCACTGAACATGCAAACAGAAAGGGAGAAATATATAAATTATTTTCAGGGTTCTAGCATACCTATTTGGCCAGCTAAATCCGCAAAGTTATTTGCTCTTTTGCCCAAATCAATTACAAACTTTCAGATCGGCAAACAAACAAAAAAGAAAAACGAAACAGCAAGCGGAAAGCGGAAAGCCCAGCGCACTTGGCACTTAAAAGGATTCTGTTGTCTTAATTAAAACTCGTAATTCAACACTCAATGCGTTTCAGCTCTAAGGTTTGTCCATTGAAACACAAAACTCAAACTGAAATCAGAGCGAGACGTGCAGACGCATTTAAACATGGAAAAATTGTAAGCTCTCGCTTTTAGTTTTGGGGAGTAGTTCGATTTTTGCTATACAGCAAGTGGCAAATACGAATATTGACAGAGCAGAGCAACAAATGCAGGGGCAAAAGGAAAGCGATTACTGCAGACCAGTTAAGAAGTGAAAGGATTGCTTTAAAACCTGATTTCCGGTAAGCAAAATACTACCAACAGGAAGCACGAGCTTAGCATCTATAGTAGCAGGCAGCTTCTTCGAAGAACTAGCGTTTCCAGTCAGAGATATTTGATCGATTGTTAGGCTGCCATTATCTCCAAATCATACGACGTCTGCATTCCAAGCCGACACGAGTGAGACAACCACCTTGTCCACAGCAGAGTCAAGGCCATCAACATCCACATTGATGGCTCTAAGCTAGACGAAAAAGTAGGAGGGGCAGTCTTCTGCTCCAACCTAAATTTGAACTTGTCGTTCCGCCTTTCTGATCACTGTAGCGTATACCAAGCGAAGGTGGTGGCCATTCAGGAAGCAGCCATCTACCTTAGCATGCTACCAATCAGAGAAGGAAACGTTTTCATATACTCAGTCAGTCAAGGCGCGTTTAAAGCCCTTGACTCATATACCCACAATACCAAAAAGCTTACAGAATGAGATGAGATCGCACGAGACTTCAGTATACACCTTATATGGGTGCCTGGACATCGCAACATTACCAGAAAAGGGACCACCAGCGAGCTCCTTTCAGAGAAGAGCACAATAGGGTTGCCTATGGCGACATTTAAGCTCCACACAAAAGCTGAAACACGTCGTCTCGCTACGGATAGGTGGAAAAACCTTTCCTACTGTGCGTTAGCGAGGCTTACTTGGCGAACACTAAGCCTAAAGCGTACCACCACGTCTTTAAGCCACAGAAGGGAACACATATCGCTTTTGGTGGGAGTCCTCACGGTTTACTGCCTTATTGGCAGACGCGTGGCACGACTAGAACAGACTGCAGAAGCTGCAGATATGAAGAAGTGGAGGAAACCGTACAACATCTCCTTTGCCATTGCCCCGCCCTGAGTAGAAGGGGACTTAGGACACTTAGGTCAAACTCTTCTACATAATCTCTCGGAGATATCCGACCTGGAGTTGCCAGCTCTACTAAAATTCATTCTGTCCACACAATGGTTCAGTACCGAAGACCCCCCACATTAACAGAAAACGGGTTAACAGGGAACACAAATGGCATCCCAATGGGCATCCCATCGCTCTCAGCCATCGCAACCTAACCTAACCTAACCTAGTCTGCCACGAGGACTCTGTCTTCAAGAAGCAACCTATTCCGTGACAGCACTGAACTAAATGAACAGTGAGAACCAGAACTAGGGCAGAAAGACAATGGGACCTCGCACCTGGCTGTCACATCTACCAATCACTCTGCCCAGATACTCAACCAAAAGAACCTCCCAGCAGAACAGAACTAGAACCGTGATAGGAAACATAGCGAGGCTCTGCACCATTGGTCATTTGGCCATTAGGTTTCCAAAAATTTGTGGCAACGAGGAGGAGATGGAGGAGGAGAAGTGCCTTGCACTTCTTAAGAAACGCAACTGGGTAAACCATTCTTTGTAGACCTGGGCAGTTCGGCAAATGTGCTCCTTAGGGCGAAAGGGAATAAGGTCCGATGAGAAAACTTAATAGTAGCCATCAAAGGGATTGCTTGTAGGGTGTATATTTTAAGTTTCCACAAATATAACGCATACGACATGTATGCCTTTCGTTTAAATGTTGTCAAATGGGTAAAACTTAGGCCACATTATGAGGCCTCTTCAACATTAAACTTGTGATGGCAGAACAGAGCCAATGACTTTGAAATGTTAAGTCAGACAACTTAAGGCAGCTAAGAAAGAAGAGTCTAAATCTGCATATGCAACTCATATTTCTTCTCTGGACATGCCAAAACTCTTTATAAAGCTGACACCCAGCAACTTCATAAAGTTGCCATAACCCAAGTGTAAGCTCAAATGTCGCCTGACAAAAATGCTGTAAGAAACTCCTACGCCCGCCACTCCTGCAATAAGGAAACAAACAGAAGAAAAAAACTAAGACAACAAAAGAAAAACAGAAACACTAACACTTAGTGAACTGCCAAAAGTTCAAGCAAAAAAACCTACACAAGTAGCCAGTGAAAGTTTTGCTGGACACGAAACAATGTGCAAAAGTTTGCCCTGCAGAGGAATTGCGCTGAGAATACATTTGGCTTCTGGAGGGGGGCGGGGGGAGAGTTCAGCAACAGTTCTCTGTGTTGAGACGAATTAAAATCCATAAAAATGTCATCATAAACCGGCTGATGGACGACAGCAGTTCCACAACAGTTAAATAATATCAATCAAATGCCACATTCTACTTACCCCATTGGCAGCAACAGCGGCCAGGCGGCGTTTTGTCATGGTTGCTGGTGGGTTGGGTGTGGGCGTAGCAGCCACCACCAATGTGGCTGCCTGCAGGGCGGTCTTCTTCTGCAGCTGGCAACAGAGACGCGTGTAGGTGCACTGCAATGCCTCGGCCAACAATGCTCCCAAACTGGACAAACACATCAGCATCAGGGGTACACCGAGGAGGGCATAGAAAATGGTGGCCAACTTGCCGGCTGGTGTGCGCGGTGTCAAGCTGCCATGACCTGCAGGCAGAAGAAGGGGGAGAGAGGATGATGATGAAGATAAAATATTTATTTCTATAACAAAATGTGCTGCAAGTAAGAAGACTTCATATCGCATGCATGGCGTGGCACTAACAGGGCAAAGTTGAGAAAAGGGGACAACAGCGAAAAAGAAGTAATTTTATTTAATTCCAAAGGGAATTTCCCAGCGTGAGAGTACAGATATTTTCACATTTTACATTTTTTAGCTTAGAGCGAATTGATTTGATTATTTATATGCAATTTCAATGGGAAATGATAGAGGCGGCTTGAGGAGCTAAACCGAAGGCATCTGTGATGTCTTCATTTTCAAAGGAAGTTTCAATCTTGGTAACAAAGTTGAAATAAAGATATTTCATTGAGAGTAGTTTAAGCAAAAACTTTCTGATTTGAACGAATTGAGACTATAGATAGTTGTGGATTCTGTGGACTTAAGTATGAAGGTTTGACTGTTCATAGAGCTGCTGGAGTACACAGCAGGGTGACTTAAGTTTATGCTCAACCTAGCGTATAGCAAAAGCTAATCTAGGAACCATTCTAAGCGATGATGGACCTCAATATACATAACACTAGGCTATAAGGTACAGTATATTGAAGAGTTGGTCCCGATTCTAGGTTATTTTCGTATGCTGAGCACAAATATTTATACTCTTTTAGGAATATAGCTGCTAAAAAGGCCTACTTTGAGCTTTCTTAGACCTATTCTACGAAAAACCCTTTGGTGTTTTTGTATAACTTTAGTTTTATCGTAAGGTACTAATTCTTAGCTTTCAAATCAACTATCCCAAATATTTTTGCGATTTTTTTAAGCAAAGATCTAACAAGTTAAGTATTTCTGATTCAAATAACCAAATTTTTTTAGCGCCCCTTGGTATGCAATGGATTTTGTTCAACATTTTCACTAGGATTCAGTACAAATCTTCAGCCAACTGTAGTAATTTTGCATAGCATAGTTTTGGGCAGTAAAAAATTGATTAGTTTTGAGCACAAGCATACAAAATGGTATATCTTCGCTTAAAAAAATCGCAAAATTGATTGGGATACTTTGTTTGAAAGCTAGGAAGGAATACTTTAATGTAAAATCAAAATGAGTCAAGTCATTAGATCAGGTTCCCCAAGAAACGTGTCTAAATTGTGTTAAAATATGGTATTTTAAGCCACTTAAGGCACATATAACAAGTCTAGATGTGATGTACCTTCTCTGATAACAGAATCGCTTTCAGTAAACGAAAAACTATTAAAAGCGCTACCAACTTGTGCCTTGGCTTGTGTAAATATAGGGATTTAGATTTCAGACAAGTTTTCGATTACGAATTGCACCTAGATTACCTTTTTCTATACGCTTGGTGAAGTTTTTAGTCCAGACATAAAGTGTCGCCCTTGTATACTGAATAACTTCTATGCCATAAAGTTAATTCTTCAATATTTTGAACTCAAGAAGCCTTTTTTTTCCTCAAATTTGTTTACACAAAGCGAAAGTTCTTTTACGCCCTTGACTTTTGATTGAATTCTGAGACTTAAACCATTTCGCCTGCCAACTGACCACTTAAAGGCCATCAGATAGAGTTAATTTGTTTTCACTGCTCGTACACACACACACACACACACACACTAGCAAACACATTCCTCCACTGAACATATGCAAATATTTTGACTTATCCAACCGGGCGTATACATCATACGCCCACTGTTGCGTTTTGCCCGACTCGCTGTTGGCTTAGTTCACTCTCCGTTTGCCCTTATGGCCCACAGCAATGTAAATATTTGTAGTTATTCCAACGAACAACTTCTCCAACCACGCGTCAAGTAAATTTAAATGTCCCAAAACCATAATAAGCCGATCCCCAAGATAAACAGCTTAGCCCGGAAGTGTAAACTCGACTTACCAATTGTCGTTATCACAGACACCGAGTAGAGTAAGGCCTCACTGAACGTCCAGCTCTGTGCATCGCCGGCATCATAGCCAAAGTGTCCTAAAGTGCTGGCACTGCCGCCTCCTGCTTGACTCACTCCTTGACGCGTGGCAGCCACAATGGAGCCCTCAAAGCGTCGCAATTGCTCATGCACCAGCATCGTCCAGTTGCGTTCGTACAGAACGTTTAGTTTCTCTGTGTTGGGAAGGACAAGAAGAAAATCCTTTTAAGTGGTAATTATGCAATTTCATGCAAAATGCACTGATAACCTTTGCCAGCCGGGCAAATCTCTGTGGACTTGGTACTTGGCATTTGGCACTTCACCTTGCCACCCATTGATTTTGGCCAAATGTCTTGAGATTGAGGCATTTGCAAATTGTACAGATTGCTTGTTAACAACTAGGCTCCCAAGCCCAACCCCACCCAGTTTGTCCTTGGGGCACAATTTTTGCTTTCACTTCTTTTCTGTTTTGTTTCTTATATGTGTGAGGGAGCATATCTACTTGCTGTACAAGTTTTTTGAGGCAAATGTAAGTATGGGGAAAACATTTCATGGGACTTGTCTTTAATCAGTCTTTGATTGAATCAATTTTGTTTCTACTTAGACTTCTATTTGCTAGTGCTTCTAGTGTTTAATTAAATTCAGTTCATGCAATCGATTCAATGAATAAGCCTGATGAGTGAAGTGTTCAATTAAGTTTACTTTGATTGAAATGCTTGGTTCAGTTAGTTCTGTTATCAATAATAAACTACAGCAGGGGTATGGGTTGTAAGCCCAAACACGGAACCGTAAGGTAAATCTATTGGATTTCCATAAAGTAGAACCGAACCGTGGGGTGCAGATGAGGTGCTTAAGAGTTTATGCGACTCCAGACTTCATGCGTTTCCAGCAGAGCGTAGTCCTCTGAGGTTATGCCGGACGAGAGGGCGGCGAGGCACTACTTACATTAACTACTTACTGTAGGCAATTGCTATCTAATTGCTGTACAAGTAAGTACTACAGTAAGTACCTACAGTTGGGTACCGACTGGAGTACCCGTTGGGTAAAGCAGCTTCCGTAAAAAGTAAACGGAACTTACAGTTTTCAAGTTACTATTTATAGATTTCAGTACGTACTCCACCAAATACATGAAAAGCGAAGAGGCGGCAATTGGTTATCTTCTAGGACTTGCCCAGCATAAAGTAAGCATTGAAATGCATTGCTGGTGGGTTGAACTGTAAGTACTTCTGGTTACTAGTACTCAGCACCCATTTACTAGTGCAGCGTTCTGAAGGGTAGCTTTATTGCATGAACGGCTGCTAGGCAGTGACCATAAGGCAGTCTACACATTCTTCTTTGGAGCTGTTGCAGATAGTGAGTGAGTTTTTGCCTAGTTTCGCTATTATTTTGTAGTAAAGTAAACGAGAAAGCTCATCTAACTTCGTCTGCGCGGAAGTTTTATATACCCTTGCAAGTGCTCGCTTAAATATTTTCAAAAAATAGTCCTTTTCCCATTTTCCGACCGATCGTTTGTATGGTAGCTATATGATATAGTCATCCGATTTGAACAAAAATTTGTAGAATTGAGTAAAAACATGTAAAACAAAAAAATACAAAATTGCAGAATGCTACCATTAAAAACAAAAAAGTTTTTCTAACTAAGACTGTTTTTCAGACCCATCTTTTGTATGGCAGCTATACCATATAGTTGTCCGATTCTAATAACACTTGGTAGAATTATAAAAAAGCATAGAAAACCTAGGAATACAAAGTTTGGAGAAATTTCCATTGAAAAGAAAAAAGATTATCATACTAAAACTAGTTTTCCGACCGATTGTTTCTATGGGAGCTATGAGATATAGTCATCCGATTTTGACAAAAATTTGTAGAATTGGGTGAAAGCATGAGAGACAAACAAATACAAATTTGTAGGATGCTACCATTAAAAACAAAAAAGTTTTTCTAACTAAGACTGTTTTTCAGACCTATCTTTTGTATGGCAGCTATACCATATAGTTGTCCGATTTTCATCCAACTTGGAAGAATTGTAAAAAAGCAGAGAAAACCTAGGAATGCCAAGTTTGGAGACGTTTCCATAGAAAAGAAAAAAGTTTTTCATACTAAAACTAGTTTTCCGACCGATTGTTACTATGGGAGCTATGAGATATAGTCATCCAATCCGGTCGGTTCCGACATATTACTAGTGTGCAGCAAAAAGAAGACTCTGTGCAAATTTCAGCTTGATAGCTTTACAACTGAGAGACTAGTTCGCGTAGATCAGACAGACAGACGGACGGACAAAGCTCAATAGATCCAGCTCGTCACCCTGATCAAGAATATATATAGTTTATGGGGTCGGAAATGAATATTTCCTTACCCTTTGCAAGGGTATAAAAATGTGGCCAGAGGCTAAGCACTATATTTCACCAAAAACTACAAAAATTAGACCAGCTCTGGTCACACTAAATGCACCGCAAAATTGCAATTTAATATTTCATTCCGTTTGGCAGCTGTGTGGAAAAGTGTTATCCGTTCAGGCTTATCAAGTTTCATTAGCCAAGCTCGGCAAGTTTAAAACAAAAACTAAAACTGAAAGCAAGGCGAAGTTTTCTTTAAAGAATTCATATAGCCTAAGACTAAAACCTAAAGTGAGTTAATTCTGCAAGCATTCGGCTAATAAATGTCTAAGCGCCTGAGCTCTGCAATTTGCTTATATTAATCATACGCCAGGTGGCCACATCCCACACACACGCAGAAGTGGCGAAAGCCCGCTTAAATTAATTAGTTTATTAATAAAGTGAAATTTTAATTAAATAAACATCAACTCAACCGGGTAGTGGGCCAATGCGTCAAAACAAAGCCTCCAAAATCGAGTGCTAATGGCAGCAGCGCACATAAACTAATTAATTTAAAACAAATCACAGCAGCATCAAAGTGCCACAGCTTTTTTTGGGGGGGCGCTGCTGGGGGAAACTGTGAAAGTGTTTTTAGCGGCTGGTCAAATATTTTTGCTATGCAAACATTTTATTATTTTATAATTTGCAATTGCAAACATAATTTCTAGGTCTATGCACTCACCCGTTATGATCCACAGTTCGCGTAGGCAATCCTCGCGTGATTTGGCTATGGCTGCGGATTTGCTGAGGTCCTGCGGTGCCTCCAGTAGTGGAAATATCAGTGCACCCAGTATGGAGTAGGCAATGACAAGCGTCACCAAGCCCGGTGTGGAGAGCAGCAGCTGCAGCAACTGTCCCAGACAGCGTCGAGCACAGGAAGCCGTTGATACCTTGGCCGTGGTCACAACAGCCGCCTCATCCTCGTCTGGGTCATCTTGCAGCCGCTGCTTGCCCGGAAACGCCTTCTCAACGTCGGACATGATCGATACTGGCTACTCAATGGCATTTGCTGCATTTCCGTTCTTGACTCATCGTCGGTCTTACTAATTACCCTACCTCTCGCTCTCTCTCTCTCTCTCTCTTTATACGCTGCCGCAGGGGCGTATTATGTTTTAAGCTGTTGTTGACTCGATTTTACTGTCGCTGCTGTTGCTGACGTGGCATTTACCATTGTTCCTGGTTGGGTTTTCCACTTCTTTTTTTTCTGTTTTTGTACTTTTAAAGTTGTTGTGCCAGTTTATTCCCCCTGCGCTGCCATTGCCTGCAATTGAAAACATTTGTATGCTGTAGTTGTTATTCATTTTGTTGTTGCTTTTGCTGCCTGGCTGCCTCCGCCTCTGTTGAAGTGCACTCTGGAGTAGGTTAAGCGCACACACAACCCAACTAACTCTTGGCCAGGCTCTTGGCTGAGGCAAAGAGAGAGAGAAATGCACTAAAATTTGACACTTCACTTAATCTAATTAGCAGCTCTTTAAGGCCAGGCATTGTTACGGCCATTGGGCAAAATTTGTCAACCATGGAAATGAGCAGTTCATTTGGAGTTCAGTTAACTGAAATGGGAAACTTTTTAGAGTTTGCTAATTGCTGTTCTGCAAAAGCGAAAACGATATGCTTGGTATCGGATCTCAAAATAAGAGAACAGAAGGTTTTAGTCACCGGGTTTTGATGTCGAATTTGCTGTAGAAGATGTGCTCCAACTTTCTCTTAGTTGTGGGTTACTCATAGTTCGATACTTAGCAGCTGATGCTCAGTAAGCGGTTATCAGTTGTATATATTCAGTAGTCGAGTACCAAGTACTTGATTCTTAGTGCTTAATCCTCAGGACTCTACTGAAAACCGTACTTGAAACTCAGTACTTGAAATTCGATATTAAGTTCAGACCTTGACACTTAGTTCTCGATACTAAATACTTGATATTTAGCTCTCTTTACTTACTACTTGGTACTCAGTGCTTTTTACACAGTATTTGACACTTAATACAAGTTTAGGTACTCAAAAATAAATACTCGATAATGTGTATTTGAATCTTAGTGCTCTATACTCACTATTCGATACTCTGTACTAAAATCTAAGTACTAGAAACTCGATATTAGACACTCGATACTCACTTCTCGATAATCAGTACCCGAAACTCAGTGCTCTATACTCAGTATTCGATGCTCAGCTCTCAAAACTCAGTACTAGAAACTCGATATCAAGTTCTCGATACTCAGTACTCTTTACTTAATACTTGATACCTACTCAGTAATCGACACTCGATACTAGTATAAGAACTTAATTATTATCGATCAATTCATATTCCTGTTACTCGGTAAGCGATAATCAATTGATTAGAGAACTCTCTATACTCAGTACTCGATACAGAAAACTCGATACTTGGTGCTTGATCTTCAGGACTCGTCTAAAAACAGTGTTCGATACCCAGTGATACTTGATACACAGACCTTGATACTTAGTTCTCGATACTCAGCAGTCGATGCTAACTACTCTTTACTCATTACTTGATACTAAGTGCTCTATACTCAGTGATCGATACTCGTTACTGGTACATTATTATTGATCAATTATTAAACCTGATACTCGGTAAGCGATAACCAGTCTCTCGATACTCAGCATTCGATACTCACCATTCGACACTCAGTACTCGATATTTATATATCAAATTTCAGTGCTCTATTCTATAGTCAGTTTTCGAAACTCAGAATAAGAAACTCGAAACTAAGTTGTCGACACTCAGTACTCGATAGTCAGTAGTCGATTCTCAGTACTCGATATTAAGTCCCCGAAACCCAGTGTTCTATGCTCGAAACTCAGAAATATAAGCTCTATATTAAGTTCTTAATGCTAAGTACTCGATAAACAGTTCTCGATTTAGTTATCGATACTCGATTTCACATCACCGCCGAATACTTTACAGCAAAAATCTTCCGTACAGAAATCAAACAAGTTTCCCAACAAAAATAAAGTGAAAAAGATATGCCTAAAGGTGGTAGCTTGGGATCGGGACCCAGAAAAAAAGAGAGAGAAAAGAAAACCAAATCACAACGAAACTGGAATTTCTTTCGCACATTTCCCTCTATTTATTTATTTTCTCTTCTCCCCCCATTTCCCTCTCGAGCAGCTAGAATAACATATTCTTTCTGCTTCATTTAACCCTCGAACACTTATTATGGCCCACAATGGGCTCATCAGACGACAACCTTATCGATTAGACCCATTAAGAGATTCGCATTGAAATGGGATAACAATGGAAAAGCCGATAACCCACACTTGTAATACAAATTGAATGAGTCGCTCATTCTTTGGCCTTTGCCCACAATGATAGACAGACTAGCAAATTGCAGACGTAATCCCATAGCCAAACTCGCACATCAAAGTACATAATCGTAATGAAGCTGACGAAGCTCTGGGTGTTGGTTGGTCTATGCAGACATTGAATCAATTAAAGCACTTGCGGCGGAATGGAGAAAGGGGAAGGGGAAGGGGAAGAGAGGGAGAACAGCCACAAAAAAATCTGAGGCAATAATAAAGAAGCCGCTTCAGACTCACGCAATTTACTTAATTGGAAAATAAAATAAGCCAAGACTGGGCTAAACCGGAAACTACTTGCTGAAACAATAGCCACTTGGCCACTTGGCCTGGTCTGGCCCGGCCTGGCCTGGCCTGGCATAATTTAATTTGTGGCGAACGTGGCGTATGAGCGACTTGGGGTCGCAGCTAATGCAAAATTAATGTCAATCGAGGGCAACGGCAATGCCCTTTTAATTGTGCCTGAACTTTGACGGCAGCCACACGCAACTCAATTCAAGGAACAAAAGGAGCTGAAGCAAAAGGCAAAATGTCTGCCGGAAGTTATCCCTTTTAGTCAGATTGAAATCAACTTAGACTTGGGGGGTGGCGATGCTTAATTGAAATGTTTGCTTTTCACTTTAATTAAAGCGGCGGGGCAACCTTTTCACCGCCTCCTTTTTTCATACTTTCTTTTTAGGGATTTCATTCTGCTGTTTTTCGCACGTCATTTCATGAAGTTGCTGCAAAAGTTTGCACAGTTAAATACTTAAAACAACTTGGCAGCTTTTCCATTCATTTCCGTTTGCCTTTGTCCGGCTGTGCATTATATATTATTATTATTTTTTTCATACTGTTTTAAATGCAATGACAACAAGCGCAGTTTAATTACAATTTTCAACTCATCAAATGCAGCAGCAGCCGGAGCAGCCGCAGAAGGGGGCTGGCCAGCAAAATGGCGCTAATGGCGCTCCAGCTCAACGCTGCTTTTAAATCCAATTCAGTCTCATAACGCGCCCGGGCAAACTGTCCGCCTTCTTTTTTAATCCTTCTTCTGCCTCAGCTTGTCCGGCTCGTTGTCAGCTCCTCTCTCTCTCTCTCTCTGCCAATTTAATTGCATTGCTGACACTTACCAGCCCAACAACACTAAATACTAAATGAGCGGATTGAATGAGACACCAGCAGCAGCAGCAGTCGGAGGCCACATTTTTTGGGCAACTTTTGAAAAATTGCAGTCCACTTCAATTCGCGCTTTTTCCTAATTGGCTGGAGACCCAGCCAGGCTTAGAGCCACTGCCGGCCAGTGTCATTCATGTGAAAGGATTTAGCTCAGTTCCACATCTCCCGTTGCGGTCGGTTGGCAACGGCAGACACACAGGCAGCCAGCTTAGTTGTTGGTTGTTGTGCTTTCTGAACTGATTGCATTGTCTATAACAAAATTAATACAACAAAAACAAATGCAGAGCTTTGTTTTTCTAATCCTCCAGGTTAAAGCTGGAATACTCTATACTGAAGAAATTTTAGAAAGGTGAATGCTGGATCAATGGCTCTGCCAAAAACCTATTGTTAAACGCAAATACCAAACAATTGGAAGACCATTCTAACAAAAAAATCCCCTTGATGCGACTTTTTGAAGCACTTTTGATAATTGAACAGAGATTCCTTGCAAACTAGATTCAAAAATGACTCTTGTATATGCTGTGTGACTCAGAATTCTGAAAAGAGTCGCCAGTGACTCAGAAAAGAGTAGAAACTAATCAGAAGATAGCGCTCTACACTACTCCTCAAGAAGATGCGCATTGATGTCTTTCTTAATCAGACCAAGGACTTGAAAAAGTCTCGAAATGGATCAAAAATTTCTGATTAATTGATTACGACAGCAGAAAATGGTAGCCTAGCAACGGCTTATCTTAAAGAGCAGTGTATAACCCTATCTGGTGATCACTTTCGAGTCATTTCTGACTCTTTTTTCGATTCGTATATGAATGATTTATAAATGATATCTCCCCACCTCACATTCAGGAGTTAATTTTGACAAAAATAACTCTAATAAGTCTTTCGAAAAATCGAAAAAGATAAGCTTTACACAAATACGACTCGAAAAATACTCGCGAATGACTCGAAAATGAGTCGAAATTGATTAGAAGAACGGATCAAAAACGACTCTTTAAGCAGAGTCGCGGCTAGGGTACCATTTTCTTCCGACAAAAGTATAATTTATGAAAAAATGCTACCCTAGCCTCAACTCTTCTTAAAGAGTCATTTTTGATTCGTTCTTCTAATCAGTTTCGACTTGATTTTTAGTCATTTTCGAGTCTTTTGCGGGTCTTATTTGAATAATTTGCATTTCGAGCCCATGTACTAGTCATTTTTAAGTCTATTTTATTCTTTTAGTCATCAAAAGTGCTTAAATAAGACTCACCAAGTTGATAACCAAAAACTTTTTAGAGTTTTGAATGAAATTTCTGAAAATATTTATGTTTTGAAGCAACTTTATAGTCTTCTTCTTTAGATGTAACTCAGTTGTAACTCCGTTTTTTTGTACATAAAGATGTGTTTATTTATCAAATTCAGCATATTTCAATATGAAACATTCGAAAAGTTGAATCAAAAATATCAGCAAGAAATATTCAATACCCTAAGTAAGATATTCGATAACGATATATGGTATTTTTGTACCAAAATATCGATACTTCAATATATCGATACAATTTCCGGCTAGGGATTACTTCGAACAATGGTCGGCCGGTATTGAGAATCGTCTCTATCTACCGAATTCTTAACTATGCTGAAGCATGCTGAACTTTCTGTGGCTTCTACAAGGCTTTAACAACTGAAAATCGGTCTTTTGTGTATTGAAACTCAGACAGTCAGCTTTAAGACTCTACCTCAAGGTTCAGAGTTGGGGCAATGGCCATTTAATAGATCCAACTTGAGTTTCTTACTGACCCAACCATTTCTGCGGAGACAAGAATAAACCCCTACCTAGGTAAAGAGTTTAGGTACACTATTACTTATGGAGTTATAAACTTGATACTTGATACTTGAAGGTGAAGGTAATTTTACACTTTTGGTAGAGCAAAAATATTGCTAAATAATGTCAGAGCCGCATATTGACAGAGTATTATACTCCTTTCAAAGCCAATTGCTGCAGTCGGTCTCCACCACAAATATCATTGGCACTGCAATCCAAATAAAATGTTCAATTAAAGTTTAGTCAAATGTTAAAAGACTTCCATAGCATACTTTTCAGACCAGACCCGACCAGGTGACTTCGGGCCACAAAACAAACGCTAATAAGCTAAAAAAAATTATGTACAATGCCCCGCCCCCGCCGCTTACACCACAGCATAATGTTTGCTGTGCAGTCAAGTGTCTATAATGAAAATTAAATGCGACAAGATGAAAAGCAGTGTTGGATTCTCCGGCTTTCCACCGAGCAGTGAAGCGTGCGAAACGGAACTTTTAACACATTTAGCCAAGCAAAAGCGAACTGCAGGTGTGGGTTAGTTTTATGGCCGAAAGGTGTGAAAAAGAATAACAGCGCACAAAACAAACAACAAACAGATAACAACAGGCCAAGCTACAGCTGGGAGGTGGATGTTGGTACATAAACACGGACCCCGGCGGGGCAGGAACCCATTATTATGCAATTGAGCGCAGCGCCAGGAAGGAAACCACTTGAGGGCCCAACAGGCGTACATAATTCATAATAAGGGAAAAACTTCTCATGAAAGTGGCCGGCCAATGGACATTAGATGCAGCCAGCACAAGCAAAAGGATGCCACAGGATAATGACCATGTTAATGCACAATACAGAAGTGCACTGAAAGGAAATGAGCAAGATAAGTAACGAGCCCCGAAAACTTTCAGCCAGCAGACGCAGACCCAGCTCTCGCCGCGCTCATTAAACGCACTCGCAACTCGCCGGCAACAATCTTAATTATATTGTAAAGACTTTGGCCAGCCAGAAAAATAAGTAGAAACCTCGGGGGCAGGCAAAAACTTGCTGCTGATTAGTTTCTCGAGTGCCTCGAGTGCAAGTCAACCAGTCAAGCATTCCCACTCAGCCTGTCAGTCAACAGAGCCCAGCCAGAGAGCCGCTGGTCGAGCGTGTAAACTTGGCCAAACAGCCAGCAGCAGCAGCGGCAGCAGCCGCCGACGCAGAACGTAGAAACAAATTCCAGCCAACAAAAACTCATTAAAAAACGCGCAAATGCAACGTTGCCTCATAAATATAAGCAAACTGGGGAAAACCTGACAACAAAATGCAGCAAATGCACAATAATTAGACGCAAATTTCGAAGTCGTTTTTACGGCTAATGAAGGCTGCTTCCGCTGTGACCACAACAAACGAAATAAGTTTTGGGGGAAAACTCGCACCAAAAAGGTGCTTCGGAGCAACGTAAATTACATTTTTGAAAATGTAATTACAAAAAGTTTAACCTCAAAACAACTGAATCATAGTACGCCGGCTTCTGCCATCTATTGGAAAGACCCAAAGAGAAGTGGAGCTATTGCTTCCAAGGGAAGCCTTAAATGCAAAGTTTTTAGGTGGAGAATGTCCAGTGGTTCGTATAACCTCTCGCTAGGCGATGATCCGCAGATATGGCGACTAAACATTTTTTCGCTCTTCAACTTTCAAAACTGCTTATTGGCTCTGTTAGTGCTGGCAATTGCAACGATACCCGTACGATAGGCAGAATAATCGATACCTTTTCGAGTCACTACTCGGAAAATCAAGGCTGCAGGTGCCTTCATATTGATTGCAACTTGTTTGCTTTGCGGTTCAGCTGCTTTTTCTACTTTTCAGATAGCCCAGAGACTCCGAACCGTAAGTTGTTTGTACTCTTAGGCTTATAAAGATCTGTTCTTGCTTCTGAATTCGAGTTATCTGGGTTTCAAAAGTAACGACTAACAAGAATGGAACTTTTATAGTTAATAACAACTTAAGTAGTAGATTTTTGAAAGCTGAAACATTTCACAACTCCGATTTGATCAAAGCTCTTATTTCGCTTTTCAAACCCAAGTCCTTTCAAATCAAATACTTGCAAAAAGAGGCAGCCTTTTTGCCTGTTTGTTGAAATTAGTTAAATTAAATTCTGCCACACAAGCAAGCTTAAAGTATTTTCCTTGAGCTCGCCACAAACTTTCAAAATGAAATCAAATTTATTTTAATCTAAATTCCATGCACCACACAGAAAAAGACAATTGAAATGGACTTCAATGTAAGCAATTGTTTAAGTGTTGGACAAATATTGTTCATCTTTGTACCATTTACCATGCAGGCTGGTACAGGGAAAACTGTTTGGCCCCGACTATCCCTGCCGGCAGTTGAACTTAAACTTGTTAACTTTTCATAATTAAATTGTTAAACATCAGTTGGGCTTTAATTGAATGTCGTTGCCAACTGGGCGACCGACAGCTACCCGTTGGGCCAGCTCAGCAGAATTCCTTAAGTGCCAATTTAGTGGCAATTTGCTTTTGTCTTAACACTTTTCTGGGTGGGAGGAGGAGCTCTCCCTTTCCTGGGACAACACAATTTAATGTTAATTAAGCCAAACGTGGCCAATGGCAATTTTATTTCAGTAAATAAATGTTTGCTCAGTTGGCCTAATTGACTTTACCCAAAGTTGTTAACGAAAAAAGGTGCAGAAAAAAATTAAATCAAATAAAATCGAATTGTTAGCCAATTGAACGACGAGAGCTGACATAAAATGCACCAGCAGGGTAGAGCGAAATTTGCATAAAAGCCCCGTGGCACGTAGTCAGCTTTGATGGCAACCCGGCCCCCCGCTGCCTCGTGTGTGTGTGTCCTGATAATGCCATTTTGAGTGCAGTTTATGCGCACTTCGTCTCAGTGTCATTAAAAACATGCAGATTTGGCAGATAATTCCCAGAGATATATGAAGTGCCGTCTACGGTGTCCGATTTGCATGAATATCAGAGTTTATCGTTTTATTTTGTGAGCTGCTTTAACAGCTTTGAGAGCAGCTCACATTACAGCACATGCATAGCCAAAAGCCGCAGGCCGCCAACACTTGCCGCTTGACCGCCGGAGCGACTTAATTGAACCAACTTGCTAGTTGCCACATTTTGTGTTATGTGCGGGGAATGTGGCCAATGTGTGTGTGCTCGCGTTTTGTGTTTGTATTTTGTGGCGTTAACTGCCGTTTCCTGCGGCATTGAAAGCAATGTGACATTATGGTTGTACCTGGGCCATGGGTAAACTAGTCAACAAAGCTAATTAACAGCAAGCGTACAAATAGTTGAAAATGGAATCCATATCCAATGAAAGTTCTGAATTCTGAAGACAAGTTTGAGGAGAAGCTACAGAATACACAGAGAAAAGCTTGATGGTTGTTGATGAATTAGAATATTCATTTAATGCAGGAATGCAAACCGGTTCGAACCGCTACAGCCATCTAATAAACTGAACCTCAAACTAAGAAAATACTGAACCCAACTGAAAACTACATATCAAAACGGTTCGGTTCGGTTCAGTTCAATTTCTGCTAAAAAAAATCTACTTTTCGAACAGGTTTAAGCACATTTCGGTATGTAAGACTTAAAAATGGACTCAAAGGGTCAAGATTGGTTGGAGTTAAGTGTAAGAAAGAAGTTTTTGTCAACACTGAGGAATTTCAAAGCAGATTTAAGGTTAACTTGAGAGGTTATACTCAAGAAAAGTGCTTTAACTGTTGAGAAAGGTTATAATTGAGGGCGATCCCACAACAGAAATGAGATTTTGACACGTTTGGCAGATGGCCTTTGCTTTATAAGTCCTTAACAAAGTAACATTCCTTACAAATTAAGGCAAAGTTCGGTAGGTTAACCTTTAAAAGTTAAAATTCGGCGGAAAAGAAAATGAACTTTTGCCACTTTTAATAACTTCAAAAGTTCGAAAAATAAATTTCAGCGCAGATTCAAGGAAAAATCGGCTGGTTTAAGCCCAGAACAAACCTAAGATGTGCAGCTATGGCCGAATTTTGGTAGATCCAACAATATAAGCAGCGTTTTGTGATATTTTTTGTACTGCCCTAACTTGAAAAGTTTGCGCAAAATACCTTATATTTTAGAGTTTTATTCAAATAAGCTGAAAATCATTAAAAGGACAAGATATTTTGACTTCAAAAAACGATATCAATTAATATATACCGTTCAAATGGATCTTTATTATTTCTGCTTATGCAAAAACCAGCCTTTCCCTTTTGCTCAGCCATCACCTACACCAGCTACTAAAGCCAGCTGTTTAGTAAGTAAACAAACAGCTTTACTCCAGCCGCAGTTTTGTGCTTTTATGGAGATTTCAAGGCTTTCTTGGTCCTAATCAAACGAGTCCCACTTCCTACTAAGTACCAAGCCACTAACACAGATTTAGCTTGATAAATATTTACCTTAGCATTTTCATTTTCTTTCATTCATTTTCCATTTTCAGCAACCTTCAGCCGGGCTTTCATTTAAGTTCTTCAAATATGCTGTTTGGGTCAAACTCTCAATGTGTGGCAGAACAATGGGTGCCGGGTATTTCTTTCAGCAAAACGTTTCTCCCCCCTAGAACCTAACTCTGACACACACAGTTTTTATCGTGCCAACAAGTATTTTATATCATAATTGCAATCTAGTGCCAGAGTTTTGAAGCACAATTACGCAGCAAACACACACACAAACTGGGCAAGAGATGGATAGAAGTGTGTGTGTGTGTATTGGGAATGTTTGTGTGTCCTTCGAATCGCCATTTTAGTATGCGTCTTTTTTTACAGCATCACCAACATCAACAGTAAAAGCAATCCCAGCCATCATTATCATCCTCATCCTCATCCACATCCTTGTCGTTTGCTGTTGTTGATGCTGCTGCTGCTGCTGCTGCTGCTGGAACACGTGTCTCTTCACACAAACCTCGCCATGTCCATGACACACTTGCCTCTGCCTGCCTTTGCCTCTCCATGCATGGGTTATGGCTGTCTGTGTACTTTTCGTTGCATATCTCAGTGTTTGCATCTCTTCTCTCTCTGGTGGAAACGCATTGGCCAACGCGTTTTGTTTGCCCTGGCTGGACCTCAACCTGCTTTGATTTCCTTTCGCCACACTTGCTCCATTTACACTCAATCATTAGCCAATATCAAGGGCACTCGTGCATCAAATTAATTGCTAAACCCAAATGTCATCAATAACCGCGTCTCCAACCCACGTGACAAATTTCATTTGGCATTCCGGCGACAAAACAATTAGTAAGCAAAACAAAGCAATTACAATACACAAACCCACTTAATTACACTAGCCAACTGGGATGGCATAACAGAGCAGGCTTAGATTAAACAGAGAAGTCAAAGGGTGACGCAAGACAAATGGTGGCTGAAACCGAAGGAGTTTTGCATAGAAAGCATATAAACTTTGGATAGATCCTTATGGAGTTGAAAGTTTAGAACTGGGCGTAGGTGATTCAAGACTGCGGTTGTTAGCGAAAGTAGAAGACGGGAGGAGCTTTGAAGATTTTTGGAATCAGGCAAACGAGAAACCAGGTCACAAACTTCTGAAGGTGGAGAACTATCGATGGCACTTTAGCATCATCGATAAGCCATCGATGGTAGGCCAACACTATCGATAGTTATCGATAACCCAAAGCGTTTGTTTAGCCTTTGAAATGTGTTGTAATATATTATATAGTAAACAGAGATGCTCTCTCACCGCTGACTAAAAACGGTTAGGCCTTGGGGACGAGCACACACACAAAGGTGACTATTTTAGCGCGCATGCTGCTTTGGAATTCCTAAACAGTTATGACACCGCAGGCATGAAGAGAGGCACAACGATCCATTTTCCAACCGATCGTTCGTATGGGAGCTATACGATACAGCCATTCGATTTGAACAAAAACTTGTAGAATTGGGTAAAAGCATGTAGAACAAACAAATACCAAATTCCGGCATGCTACCATTATAAACAAAAAAGTTTTTCTTACTAAGACTGTTTTTCAGACCTACCTTTTGTATGGCAGCTATACCATATAATTGTTCAATTTCTATCAAACTTGACAGAATTATAAAAAAGCATAGAAAACCTAGGAATACAAAGTTTGAAGACGTTTCCATGGAAAAGAAAAAAGTTTTTCATACTAAAACTAGTTTTCCGACCGATTGTTTCTATGGGAGCTATGAGATATAGTCATTTGATCAGGTCAGTTCCGACATATTAGTAGTGTGCAGCAAAAAGAAGACTCTATGCAAAATTTCAGCTCGATAGTTTCAAAACTGAGGGACTAGTTTGCGAGGAAACGGACACACATACAGACAAAGCCCAATCGACTCAGCGCGTCACACAGATCAAGTATATATATACTTTCTGGGGTCGGAAATGAATATTTCTATGCATTGCAAACATCTGGGCAAAATTATAATACCCTTTGGAAGGGTATAAAAAGCATTATTCGTTCTGAACCATATATAAATTTGAGTTGAAACGTTTATCCTTTTTATCGTTTATCGTTTTTATATGCATGAGCGACTGTTAATGCAGCACTCTAATATTTCTTGAAAATTATATATTTAAATGATATACAAGGTGTCTTAAAATAATGATATTAACCTTAGACCTGTATGCTTATCGAAAGTACTTTGCTGGTATGCCAAACGTAGACAGTGCTTCAAAGAACTTTGACCTTTTCTTGGTGTGTTGAAAGCGGCATTTAAATTTGAGAAAGACTGGAGCAAACTTCATGAAGGTTGAAAAGGCTTTCGTTTGTAGAGGGTCAAGCGACAAGACTACACCTCTCTCCTGCAAGCATGAAGTTCATGAATGTTTGCTTCAACGTGTAAACCCCGTCAAAGTCCAACCTCCCAAGTCGAAAGACATTACTACATACCAGTCTTCCAGAGAATTCAGTTTGGTTATGTGTATTTTGTGCAAAAGTTCGATTTCGTTTCTGAGCTTTTAGCTGCCAGGCTCAATTCTACAGCTTCGCTGGACCAATACACCCAAATACTGGCCTTAATACTGCAACGTATATTTGGTGGCCTGGCCAACTTGTCACAGCGTTAATTGAGTTTGACACTAATGAGCGTGCAATCGTTGCATAATTGATTTATAAATGCCGCCCCCAAACCATAGTGGCTGATGGCCACGCCCCGTTTGAGTTTGCCACTTGAGTTTATGACGCTGTTGCAAATTTCGCACTAATTGGGTCAGGCAAACAATAGGCAGGCAGGCAGGCCGTCAGGCTGTCACTCTGTCATTCGGTCGCGTTCAAATTTAGCGCAAATTTAAGAGGCAGGCCTCAAGCAGCAAAAAATCTCTCTCTCTCGAAATGTGGGGCTTGCCGCACACACACATATTGTAATTAATTTGAATTAATTATGTTCCAGCAAACAATCTAGACAAACGGCACATGTGGGCGGGAGCGCGCCTCTTCCTTTGCCAGATAAAACTTTGGGCATTAAAGAATCTGTGAACCGAATGTACAGAGTAGGCCCCGACGGATCTGGCGGCTTATTTCAAACGTTGAGCACTCACTCTGTATACTTGTGTGTACATTTGCATGTACACAGACAAAATTCGAAAATTTTTTGGAAAATTGGTCTTGGCCCTGTACGAACAGATTACGTTATCTGCTTGCATCACCTTCGAGCTGACGCACGAGCATCAACAACAATATGCATATACTAGTCATCACACCGGCAGGAAAAACCATTAAGATGAACGTACTGGATGAGCCCGACTCCAAGGAAAATCTGAGCAAGAGTAAAGTGCAGGATCTGGGCTCCAAGTTGTAGTTTGCCAATCAAATGCAAGATGTGTCAAGGCTGGTGCCGCTGCACGATGCGAAAGTTTCAGCTCGTTATCATCTATTTGAGCGTTGCCTGCTTGGTATTTGTCCTGACGAGCCTCTGTTCCTACATCTTCGACTCGCAACACCGTTTTGGTAAGGCGAGTGTAGTAACTAAATTCCTCAGTAAAATACCTCTGTTCTCCCCCAGTGAGGATTTACTATATGTTCTATATACGCTGCGTCGTGTATATGGCGGACATGCTAAGCCTTTTAGTGCTCATTTATGGAGTGGGCAAGGTAACATGTAGACATCAACGTGCTCCAAACCAGAAGAAAGTGCTAAGATAACGACTTTTGCAGGAAAACCCTAAAATCATCTTGAGCTTTTTGATTCTGAGCCCGAACATAATTGTTATAGATATCCTTTGGGCCTTATACGTTATGAAAGTCAGACCTCACAGGAACACCTACGCCACTGCTCTCGTCCTTTTATCTAATTTGAGCCTGCATTGTAAGTGGCAGAGAGTATGGTAATTGGATTAACTATATATACCGTTTTTGATTTAGTTGCGAGAGTACTATTCTGGTTGCTTGCCCTTCTTTACTATAAAAAATTGCGTGCCGTAATCCGCATCCGTGAAGATTATGAAACTGAAAACCATGCATGAGTGAACGGAGCTGGATACATTATTGGTATTAACACATTCAAAATTGCGACATTTGATGTAACACTTAAATACTACAAAAAAATATGGTAAAAAAAATGTGTAAGATATTATTTTCTCAGCTCTTTAGGCTTGACTTAAGTCGTCAGTTGCAGTTCATTTAATCAGTTAACTGGTGAAACTGTAGAAAACTCGTTTTCTTCTTCAAAACACGTAAGTGCTAGCAGTTTGTTTGCGTAGCCTTGGTTTGATATCGATATTGTTACTGGGTATTTTAGGAGTATCGATATCGAGGCCTGGTCACTCTGATCGAAAGCGTGCAGGTCGTACAATACGAGCTTAAAAGATACACTGGGGCTCAATGTTATAATTTTTTAAGTTCTCTAACTAATTTGAAGGACATTTCCACTGACAACAAACAGGTTTTTCTCACTAAGACTTCCTTTCTGACACTACTTCTGTATGACAGCTATACTATGTATTTGTCCGATTTCAACCAAACTTAGTGGATTTATGGGAAAGCATAGCAAACTAGGAAATACAAATTTTTTTAGGCGTTTTCTTTGAAAACAAAAAAGTTTTTCTCACTAGAACTAGTTTTTCGACCGATCATTCCTATGGCAGCTATAACCTATAGTCAACCGATTTTGACACAACTTTGAAGAATTGTGTGAAAGCTTAAAAAATAAATATATGCCAATTTTAAAGAGGTTTACATTTAAAACAAACAAGTTTTTCCTACTAAGACTATTTTTCTAACCTTACTTTTGTATGGCAGCTATACTATATAGATGTGCGATTTCGACCAATCTTGGCACAATAATGTAGACGCATAGAAAACTAGTAAATACGAAGTTTAGAGGCGTTTCCATGGAAATCAAAAAAGTTTTTCTTTCTAGAACTAGTTTTTCGACCGATCATTCCTATGGCAGCTATAACCTATAGCCAACCGATTTTGAAAAAACTTTAAAGAATTGTGTGAAAGCTTATAAAATAAATATATGTCAATTTTAAAGAGGTTTACATTTAAAACAAAAAAGTTTTTCCCACTAGAACTACTTTTCTGACCTTACTTTTGTATGGCAGCTATACTATAAAGATGTCCGATTTCGACCAAACTTGGCACAATCATGGAGAAGCATAGAAAACTAGTAAATGCAGAGTTTGGAGGCGTTTCCATGGAAAACAAAAAAGTTTTTCTCACCAAGACTATTTTTCCAACCTTACTTTTGTATGGCAGCTATCCTATATAGATGTGCGATTTCGACCAAACTGGGCACAATAATAAAGAAGCATAGAAAACTAGTAAATACGGAGTTTGGAGGCGTTTCCATGGAAAACAAAAAAGTTTTTCTTATTAGAACCACTTTTTCGACCGATTATTCCTATGGCAGCTATATGTTCTAGTCATCCGATCCGGTCGGCTTCGACAAATGTACAGCGTATTTGTGCCAGAAAACTTTGTGCAAAGTTGGGGTGAAGATAGCTTTAGAACTGATGGAATAGAAAGCATAGAAACAGACGGAAGGACAGATAGACCAAGGCTAATTCAACTCAGTTCGACATGCTGAGCAGGAATATACCTTCGGACTTTGATTTAAACTAAAGAAATTCTCTATATTTATCATTATTCTCATTACGGCTTGTGTTTCTGTTGTCTTTGTTGGTGCCAACAAGTGATATTGATTGCCAGCATTACAAGCAAAAGCGCACGTGCGCTCTAATCTCTAAAACATGAAGCCAAAAACTTTACTACTTAAGACAATCACACGGCGAAAGGAGACATTCGTACAAAAAACAGCCGCAAAACCCACAAACCCACGTGCTAAGCAAATTAATTTGGATTTTGGATGCGTACTCCTGGACGGGGACTGGGAGAAGTCAGACAATGGTGCTGAAGTAATGTTGACAGCCCCAAAAATTTAACGCTTAAAATGCCAAACACACAAATATTTTGACATTCAAAGCATACATACACAAAGGAAGAAGGAGCCACATGTGTGAGTCAGTTGTTGTTTTCTGCTTTTTTGCGTGGCAAATTTTCCATGAAAATTGCATGAATTGCAGATTTTTTTATACGCACGAAATGCGCTTCCGAGTCGCAGCCGTAGTCGAGTTGTTGCGTGTGCTGTAGCCATTTTTATGGCATGTAGTGAAGTGGCAGCTGCCGCTTGGCACTTGCCGTACAATATAATAAAATAGTTTACAGTATTACAATAGAATTTGCCAGAAATGCGACTATAACAAGTTGGCGGAGTGACTTAATGTACGGCTGCAGTGCATGTGAAATGTGGACAATGTGACGTATGCGTGATATGGCAAATGGAGCAACAGCTTAATTTACGTTTTGGCTGCACCACCGGGGCGTATGATGAATATGTGCGCAGCCGAAAAGTATGCCACAAAAAGTGTCAGACACTTGTGGCATGCCACTGCAGCGTTTGCATATCAAGATAACTGACCAGTTAGTTATTCCCTCAAATTCATGTAAATTCCTGTTGCTTATCTGGGCAGAAATTCAATTAGGTAAGTAACCCAGCAACAAGGCATAAAAATCAAATTAGGTTTTGCATTTCAAATTTCACACAAACGACACTCCAAACGGACATAAACCACACACAACTAAGAACTAAATTTAAAGCTGCTGTCGAGGTGACAAAAAGTCCGCCACCTGCCACTGACCCACCGTTTGTTGCTCTTCTCCTTGGTCGTTTCTTTCTTTTGTTGTTAATGTCTAACAGGCGATGGCTATAAAATTTAATGCTTCGCCGTCTGCCACAAACAATTGCGTGTCGCTGAGCATTATTATTGTAAGGCGCTCGGATTTTGCCATTTGCCAGTTGGCTGTCCTAAGGCTAAACAGTTGTCATTGCGATTCGCTCAGGACAAGATTTATGCTCTGCTAACCCATGATAAATGACTGGGAAAATGTTGTAAGTGGCTTTTACTTTTTGTCAACATTTTGGGGCTATAAATTTACAGTCGGTGGCTTTCGGTTATTGTGTTTCGGCTTATTTAAATAGTAAATTAGTGTGAACTAATTGTGGCTAGCTGAACTTGAGGTTGTCGTTTTCATTAAGTCGTAAAGATTTTAGAAATAGAAATTGGGTAGAGTTTTAGAAAAATATGGCATCTTGTTGATCTTATCTTAAATGTTGTTTTGCAAATTTCAATAGTTTGGAAAAACAAAATGCTTGGAGGCGTGCACAGTTAGTCCACAAGGCCAAACACACAACTTTTCAAATGGTGTATCGTCTTGTGAACTGAAGGCATACTTCCTAGCCAACATATTCTTAAATGGTATATTGGTTTGTAAGCTAAAGAGGTTTCTGTTATAAACCAGTTTTTCCGAAGACTCTGCTTTAAAGTCAAAAACGGCTAAGCTTATGTAAAAGTATACTGGACTGTAATCGATACTCAAAGGCTTAGTGTTAAAAAGAACATAGGTCTTGTAATGGCCATTTGTGTTTTTCTGTTTCATGTCTCACGCTGAGAGAAACTGCCGATTAAAACACCTTAAGATCGTTAGGATCTTATCAGCTAAGCATAAGTAACCGAGCAAAACGAGCCAAGATACATCTTGTTGTGGTTGCTCTAATTTCTTTATTAACGTTGCATTAGAAACACACTAGCACGCAGACACACTTGCAATTTACTGAGGCACATGCTTCAAAAACACTTTCGGCAGATTATTGGAAACAAATGCACAGAGAAAGCTATAAAAGATCTATATTTGGTTGAGTAAACTTACTTCAACACTTCCGTTCAAAGATCTCAATGCATTTTATCTAGTCAAAATAGTTCGCTAAGCTTTCAGTCAATCTAGTAAGATATTTTATATTTGAAAAGAAATTCGAATAAACGCAAGATCTTAGCCTAATATCGTACAGGGTTGTCCATATTCGACGGACCCATCTGGCAACGCCATAACTTTTGACAGAGATGTCAGATCGCTTAATGACATACCGCGTTTGAAGCGTCAGTCCAAGCAGATTTTTACCATGGAACAATACACGCCACGCAAGCGCTCTGAAATAGTTGAAATTTACATTCAACAGAACAAGTCAATTGTGAAAACTCAACGTGCTTTTAAAAAATTAAAAAAAAAATGTGAATAAGAAAACCGTAAATAAGCAAAATTGCCGTATTTACGCCACTGAAAATCCTCAGGAGATTCAAGAAGTGCCTCTTCAAGACGAAAAAGTCACAGTTTGGTGCGGCGTTAGTGCGAAAACGGTCATTGGGCCGTTTTTCTTCCAAAATGAAAATGGCCATGCTGTTACCATCAACCAGGAGCGTTATCGCGACATGATGACCAATTTTGTGATGCCAATTATTCGTCGAAAGCGTATGAGGCAGTTCTGGTTTCAACAAGACGGCGCTCCACCGCACACAAGTCGCATACCAATCGATTTTCTGAAGAAATTGATTCCGGGCCGTTTGATGTCGAAAAGTGGTGATTTGGACTGGCCACCGCGTTCGCCCGATTTGACGCCGCCTGACTTCTTCTTGTGGGGATATTTGAAGTCAAAGGTTTACGTTAACAAGCCAAGGACCGTAGAAGAGCTCAAGGACAACATTCGTGAAGAAATAGCCGCTATTCCGGCCGAAATGTTGGCGAAAACGATGGAAAATGCTGCAAAAAGGGCACAATACGCCATCATCAACGCCAGAGGCGGCCATTTGAGAGATATCATATTCAAAAATTTATGTAAACAAATCTACTTGGAACAAATTAAATGATTAAGATTGCCAACCGCCAAATTTTTATTTTTTTCTTTGATTTTTTAAAAAAAAACATGGGTCCGTCGAATATGGGCAACCCTGTATACAGCATAACTGAAATGGGTCGCTTTTACTGGAACATGAGAGATAACCTATAAAATTATATCTAGATATAATCTCTACTCACTCGGAGACTTTACAGGAAAGCAATGTGAAAGTCTAATACATTTAGAACATGATGTGAGAAATATTTCTGTCTCATTAACTCAAAAATCGTGTTTTATGTGTTAAAGTAAGCCATTTCGGCTACCTTTTTCATGACTTACAGTAATAAGTGACTACTTTATGCAAGCTCTTTAGAAAAAACCAGAATTTCGGTCTTCAGTTAAGAATTTTCGATAGCAAAAGTTCAGTGAGCCAGAAAGTTCTTAGCTTAAGTTCGAAAATCTTAATGGGTTTTTAAAACTGGCTAAGTTCTTTATTAAGCTAAAGGAGGCTTGTAAATTTTGGAAACGATTGCTTTAGGAACTTTTATAGCTCTACCATATATAAGCCTGTTTTATACCAGATTAAGGGCCGATATATATGCCAGGTAAAGTGTAAGATTTACATCCTTAGTTGTGAGTGAAAGTGACAGTTAGCTCTATGTAGAAGATGCGAAATGGGGATATGGGATGTAAGATGCTGATTAAAAAACGCTTGGGTAGGAAACTTAGATATTATAATTCAATAAGAAGCACACAGACATAATATTAGCCTTTAATATTCTTAATTTAATCCTCTTTAATAATCTTTAATATAAATCTAATACCGATCTGTTCTATTAGCACAAAAGTTAGACCTGTTTACTGTTCTCATATAGCGGAGGGCATGAGAATTCAATTTTGTAGCAGTCCTAAAAGAACACCTAAAAAAACAAGAAAGAAAGTCGGTCAAGCCCGACTATAACATACTCTGTACCAAGAAAATTTGTCTTTTGATCATAACTCGAAAACCGTTAATCCGATCTTCTTCATTCCTTTGGCGGATCGATAAGTTATCCTAATAACTAAATATGTCCAGAAGGAACAAGCCATCTATCTTCAAAACTGTGGGAGATATGACGATTTTTCTAAATTGCGGGGGCGGGAGGGGGCGTGGCCAAAATTTAAAATAAACTTGATCTGCCTGCAGACATAAGAAGCATATGTCCCATACATGTCAAACCTCTATCTCTTACCATCTCTGAGATCTGTGCGTTCATACGGACAGACAGACAGACAGACAGACGGACGGACGGACAGACGGACAGACGGACATGGCTATATCGACTCGGCTGTTGATGCTGATCAAGAATATATATACTTTATGGGGTCGGAGATGCTTCCTTCTGCCTGTTACATACTTTTGCACAAACTTATAATACTCCATGTACCTTCGGTACAGAGTATAAAAACAATCCTTATAAGCGATGCTCGAGTTGGTTAATGAGAATCACATTGCATTAAATCACATAGCAGTTCCTTTGGTTGTTTAAACTTGCTTAGAAGCCATTTAGAGTTTGTGCTTTTGGCAATTTTTGTAAGGGCTTGCCCACCACTGATTTAATCAATTTTTTATTAATTTCAAATCCATCTCGATTGGTTTTTGAGCCTAGGAGTTCCGTTTTCAAAGAAAGTACGGAACTGTTTTGTCTGTTGGAGAACGAAATGGGTTTGTTGAAACTATAATTTATCTGACAATGCCTACTGTCCTTTTTTTGTTAAGTCTGCTTACCCATGGTCTAACATCTATCGAGTTTCGACTACTGGGAATGTCTTTCTTCATTCTGAACAGTATGAAGTCGTGAGTGTATTCTGCTTTGTGCGCAGAGAAACATAACCATCATTTATCAACAATCATCTGTTTCAGATTTAGGCACTCATCAGTAGCATTGAACAGCCACAAGCTATTTATACTAAAAGTCAAAGTCCTTCAATCTTTTACAGATTGTCTAATCGTAACATAGATAAGCTCTTTTTTGCTTATTTCAAACCAACCACAAATAGTTGTACTTCACCAAAACTGAACATGAATTTAAACTTATCGTATAGTTTTCAAGTAGTGGGTTTATTGATCTGAACACAATCTAACCATTTTGTAGACTTACAAACGTTTCGGCTGAATTCGGCTATAAACAGCGAAGCCAGCAGACTGCAGATCAAACCGATAAGATATCTTTATTCGATTTAAGGCGGCAAATGAACTCGTCAAGAGTCTAATTTCATTTATGAGTCGTCCAATAATAAATATTTCGCATTTCTAGCTGCGTAATTGCAATTATTGGTTCAAAATGTGGCCAAGCCATGCGGCGGCACTCCACAACAATGGGGAGACATTTTAATTGGATGCCAAAATTTCAGCTCCAGCGTTTGCTGTGGTTCCCTCTCCATGATGCAAATGTATTAACTCTCAACATTTGACCGCAGTCAAATTCGTTCGCAACCTTTTCAAATGAGCAACAATTCAATTACACATCAACATATATCAACAGTACTTGAAAAATCACGACAGGGCATAAATAATTTATTGTAAACGCGCTTAATTTTTCGTTTCAATTAAATGAAACGGAAAAAGATACATTTAAAATGTAATTAATTTTTAATGACACCCAAAAGGGTTAATCTGTCTGTGGTCACGAAAAAAAAAACGAAGAGCTTATCTACGAGCTGGCTTTGTGCAGAACAATGTGTTTGTGGTACTTAACTCAATTAATAAAAGCTAATTGGGTTGCCAGTTGTTGGATTTAAATAATTTGAATATGATTTTTGTGTGCGAAGTGGCGGCAGGTGGGTAAGTGTTTAGAATCATTGAATGTATCTCCAACAGTTCCAATCAGCCCTGGCCAGCAACTTCAACTGTCTGGGCACGTCTTCATCTTTTTATGCCTTTTATTACTTAATAGCTAGAAAAAATATGGCCAGATTCCGACGCGTTTTTGCATTTTTAAATACTCCGCAATATTTTCACTTACCTTAGGTCAAGTCGAGACGCCAGTTCCCAGGCGGGCAGGGCACCTTTTGTTGTTGTTTCGGTTATTTTGATTGTTGATTGTTGTTTTTGGTTTTAACGTCTCGGTCTCGCCGCTGATGGGGCTGGTGTGTGGGGGCTCAGTTAGCTTTTGGCATTCGTGGCGTTCAGTTCGGTTGAGAGTTGCCTAGAAAAGTAAAAACAATAATAGTTCAAGTGATGAATTGACGGCAGCAATAGACAATAGACTTAAGTGTTTAGTGTAAAGTGTCAAACAGAACAAAAACGTAAATGCCTAAAACTAAGTTAAAACTATAATAAAAAGATTTGATGTAAGAAAAAACCCACAACTCAACTCTCGCGAGTGACAACATTTGCTTTTAAAATGTTTCATGAAAAATTCTTTCCAAAAAAAATCTTCCAACTTTCGGATTATTATGGTTTATGTGTCTGATTACTTAACCTAGCTCACAAAAAAGTGCAGATATTAGCTACAGTTTATCAGTTGAACAATTATGACTGTTATGTTCATAAAAACATAAACCAACAAGTAAGAAAGACATCAAGCCAAGCACCTCGTGTACCTCATTCAAATTAATTACTCCAAGCGTATCAAAACGTTTTGCTCATCTCCGTTGGCCAACTTGATGTTGACATTTCGGAGTCATCACCTTCTTGCAAATGCAATTGTATACCCTCTCACTTTCCGGCAATTACGAGAGCCATACAGCTGGTGCGCATGCGCACCGACTAGAGACCAGAGAAGTGAACAACAATAAACAAAAGAGTGGAGTTATTTGTGTCGCAAAAAACAACAAAAAAACAGTCAACGAAATGGAATTAATGCTGGTTATATCAAATACCAGTTTATAAAACTGAAACAATTAAATTTGCTTATCTCGCTGAGCACAATTTGACACTCTATGGTTCAGTTTTGCTCATGCATGAAATTGTTAAATGATATTAATTTCAATTATGGAAATTATTAAAACTCTTCTTGTTGGATTACTTGAAAAAACCAGGCAGTCTGGATCTTTGGCTCACCAAAACGAGTGCAAGGTTGCAAAAATTAATAATGAAAGTACACCGAGCCGATGTCCATTCACAAAAGCTAAATTAAGAGATAAAGGTAGTTAAGCTAAAATTGCTTTCTAAAGAAATTAGATTGAAATCTTCTACTTAGAGCTACCTACACCTGATGCCTTCACTTAACTGCTATCTTTAACTGTTTTGGTCGTTTCGACTGTGCTTTAAGGAAAAAAACAGCCTAACTTTATACATTTTTTGACATTCAGTTCCAATTTCAAGAATTGTATCCCCACCAAGGGCAAGTATAAACCAAGGAAGCAAGTTGTTATATGGTTTTAAGTTCTTCTGTCTGAAAATCCTTTAAAAACCTTTACTTTAAAATATACCTTAACCCTACTGACATTACTCCTACTCAGGTCCAACGGTAATTAAATACTAATCAGCTTTAACAGCCATATTTCCCCGATTTGCAATAAGGCTAGAAATTGACTTGGATATAGCAAGAGATGGTCCCAAGAATTTAATGATCCACCAAACTTCTTTACGGAGACCAGAGACGGGAGCAATATTCCAGATTTGAAATTGCTCCCGTCTCAGGTCTACGCCATATCTGCCTTACCAGGATCAAATTGAATTAGTTCAGTGGCAGTTGCTCGTAACCTAAACTGGAACTCCAACAGGCACTTATCTCTATACCAACAGACTACGTTTAATTGACCTTCCTTCACCCAAATCTTTGGTCATCTTTGTCCACAAGGTTGGGGCGGTTGAGAATTGACTGCATGGGTCTTTTAAACCTTATCAATTTGACCATACCAACCAGATTGACTGGACACTCTACTCCTCGCCTAGCCAACTATGCTCAGCGTGTCTTTGCTTATAATGATTACTATCAACTCTTTTCTACAGCTAACTCTATCTTGAGTGTCAAAAACGATTTAATGTCATTTCTTTATTGAAATTTTTAACCTCCAGATAGCCTTCACTCTGAACATCTTTTCTAAGAGTTGGACCAAAGCTGACTCAGGCAAATAAACTAGTGCCACCGCGGTCAGAGTTCGTTTTAACTGGGTTCTAATGGAACCTCTGTAATTTTCCAAATTATGTTTAACTGCCAATAAATGGCGCCTGAAGGGTAACTGCCTTAGTTGATCTTAAACAACACAGTCATTTTAACTGGCAACATTTTCAGTCTGTTTATTGGCTAAGGTAAAAAGTCACCTAAATATAAGGTCACTTTTCCTTAACGTGCGTAATATCAAAATGTTAATTTAAGCTTTAACAGTCGATAGCCAGCGAGGCACAGAAGATAGAACATGGCCTTAGAAAGTTGGGGAATGCGACTGCCAGATTGGTTACATGTAAACTATGTACCTCTGAACCGATACTGCTCTTAATTCCCAGCGGCATTATATTAATGATTTTGTTAAGATTTATGGGGGCGACTTGACCTAAGCTGTTCAAAAACCTTTCTGTAATTCAAGTATAGATTTTGTGCAAAGTTTTATCCACAATCATTCTATTATCTTTCCCTATAAAACTTAATAGACCACAGTGGACATTATTATGGCTGATTACCTTGTAACCTGTCAAGATTATAAAAGTATAGGCCGTTCTGATAAGTAGTCTGCTCTCGAGCTATAAATAAAGTTCGCTGGACAAATGTTGAAAAATTGATAAATATGTTTTCATGGATATGTGATACCTTTACTTAACTACCCCACAACATTTGCATAAATATTGTTCAATGCAATTCCATGGCTGAGAGACAAAAGTCAAGACAATTTGTTGACGCGTTTTCCTACCCTATCAAAGGCCAAAGAAACTGGTTTTTCGTTTGTTTTGGTTCGCTTCACCTGGCGAGCCCTGAAACCTCTGGCAACTGCAGGCAAATTGCAACTTAGTTAGTTGCAGTTTTTGCTGAATGAATTTGGTTAAGCCATTGTTATGTAACCGTATGATTGAGTGAGTCAGTGGGTCACTGACTCTGTAGCCAGTTTCGCTTTCCATAAACCGGTCTCCAAAGCGAATTGTGTTGGAGTTTTGTTATTTTTTGCTTAATTAGTATTGACCACAGGTTGTTTTTGGTTAAGTTTAAGGTTAAATTTCTTTCTTGTTTGATTTTGCAGCTGCCATGGAGAACAACAACAGCAACAACAACAACAACAACAATGGCTACCTCAATCCATCTTATGTGGGCTCCACCATATCCATACCTGGAGAGTACAAATCAAATGACACAACTAAAACAGATCTCTCCGATTCCACTGCCAATCCAGAGAACAAACCCACAGAGCCCACAGATGGCCAATCAGAGGTGGAACAGGGCAAACCGCGCGACAGCTGGAACAATGATATTGAGTTTCTCATGTCCTGCATTGCCCTGAGCGTGGGTCTGGGCAATGTGTGGCGGTTTCCCTTTATTGCCCTAGAAAATGGTGGCGGAGCCTTTGTCATACCCTATGTCATTGTTCTGATATTGGTGGGCAAACCTGTGTACTACCTGGAAATGTTACTGGGACAGTTCTCCAGTCGGGGTAGTGCCATGGTCTATGACTTTGCGCCCATCATGCGTGGCATTGGCTATGGTCAGGTAATGTCCACGGGTATTGTAACCACCTACTATGCCACCTTGATGGCCTTGACACTGCGCTACTTTGTGGGCTCGTTTTATCCCACACTGCCGTGGAGCTATTGCCGTGAGGAGTGGGGGCCCAATTGCTTGGACTCGGCGCCCCTGGAGGAACTGGAACAGAGAGGCATGAGTGTGAATAATGTGGTGCGCACCACCTCGGCGGAGTTTTACTTTACGTGAGTTTGTTACACAACCTTCATCCATCAACAATTAATCAAGCCTCAATCCCTCCCTCCCTTCCAACAGCAACATCGTGCTGCGTGAGAAGCCCAGTATTGATGACGGCATTGGCTATCCCAGCTGGAAGTTGGCTTTGGCTCTGGGCATCGCTTGGGTCATAATTGCCGGCATTATGTTCCGTGGTGTGAAGAGTTCGGGCAAGGCCTCGTATTTCTTGGCCCTGTTCCCGTATGTGGTTATGCTCATCCTGCTGGTGCGGGCCTTGACACTACCCGGAGCCTTTGATGGCGTGTTGTATTTCCTGCGACCACAGTGGCATAAACTGCTCGAGCCTCAGGTGTGGTATGCGGCAGTGACGCAAGTCTTCTTCTCGCTGGCCATTTGCTTTGGCAACATTATCATGTACTCCTCATACAATCGCTTTGGACATAATATCTACAGGTGAGTTCACTTTGGCGGGAGGTGGAATTTCATTAATAACTGCCACTTTGTGTCCTGCCAGGGATGCCAACATTGTGACCACCCTGGACACCTTCACATCTCTGCTCTCTGGCGTAATTATATTCGGCATTCTGGGCAATCTGGCCTATGAGAACAATACCAGCGATATCTCGAGCGTTGTCAATGGTGGTCCCGGTCTGGCCTTCATCTCCTATCCCGATGCCATAGCCAAGTTCAAGTTTGCACCGCAAGTGTTCTCTGTGCTGTTCTTCCTTATGCTGTTTGTGCTGGGCATTGGCAGTAATGTGGGCATGGCCTCTTGCCTGTCCACCGTGATACGAGATCAGTTTGCGGGCCTCAAGAACTCGGTGGTGGTGGTGGGCATAGCCATTTGCGGCTTCTCGCTGGGTCTCATCTACATTACACCGGGTGGTCAGTATATGCTCAACTTGTTGGACTTTTACGGTGTCACTTTTGTGGTCCTGGTGTTGGCCATTTTCGAGCTAGTTACCATAGGCTGGGTCTATGGTGTCAAGCGACTGTGTCGTGATGTGGAGTTTATGCTGGGCATTAAGACTTCTTGGTATTATCGACTGTGTTGGGCCGTGATCACGCCACTCATGATGCTGGCCATCCTGCTGTATATGCTGGCCCTGTATGAGCCGCTGATGTACAAGGACTACACCTATCAGACGGGTGTTTATGGTAAGTGAAGCTGGGGGCTCTGACACTTGATAGCTTCTTGATGTTGATGTTCTTACTCTTTCAGTGTTTGGCTGGTGTCTCAGCGCCTTTGGCGTGGGCCAAGTTTTATTCTGGGCCATACCCGCCGTTAGGAAACAACCCGACCATCTCAGTCTCTGTGCTCGCATACGTAAGGCATTTCAGCCCTTGCCCGACTGGGGACCCCGTGACCCGGACACCCTCAAGCGTTATCAGCTTCACATGCAGGAGGCCAATGAAAGCGCAATGTTCCAACGCAGCGGTTTCTGGCATAAAATCTATGACAATATCTTTGGTTAGCATCGTATTAGTAATAAAAGTATAAGCTACATAATTTCAGGCTTTATGACACGAAGGAAGGGAGGGGCAACCCTTTCGTAATAAAAAAAAACAACAACACCCTGCTTAAGTGCTAAATGAAGTCGCTACGGTTTGTAGTTGGCCTAAGGCCAACCATAAGACCACGGCAAGCAGATTAGAGGTGAGAGCGTGTTAAGGGAACAACTTATATTTCACTTCTGGTTTTATTCATAGAGTAAACAGTGACAAAGGCAGGCAGTAAGAAAGCTGGCAGCATGGAATAGGCAAGCCATAAGAGTCTCAAGTTAAAATGGTAAAGAAAATCATGAAAAGGAAGTGAGAAGTAAAAGTCAGTTTAAGCTACAAGAACACATACAAGCCTCAAGGTTCTGAAAAAGAAAGCAAACTTTAATGAAGAGAACAAATTGAGCAAAGCTAGGCTATCGTAGTTTGTCTTTGGCAGCTTGCAGAGTTTGTATAACTAAAGATTTTACATGATTTTTATACATGCTCGCTGATTGTTCACTTCTGTGACCACTTACAATTGGAATTTGAATTGTCCAGTTGTCTGTAATGTAAAGCAGGAAGCAACTCCGGCCGAAAGTATATATATTCATGATCAGCAGGACGAGCTGAGTTACGCTTCAGCTCGTCCATCTGTAACTATGATATCTGCTCCGTCAGTTTTAAAGCAAACTTCACCAAACTTTGCAAGAAGTCTCTAAAAACATAAGCGCTGCAAATTTGTCAAAACCGAATCGAATGACTATAGCATATAGTTGCCATAGGAAAGACTGGTTGGAAAACTAGCTCTAGTGAGAAAACTTTTTTTTTTATTAATGCAAACGACTTCAAACTTGGTATTAACTAGTTTTCTTTGCTTCTCCATGATTCCACAAAGTTTGGTAAAAATCGGACAATTTTATAGTATAGCTGCCATAGCAAAGATCGCTCCAAAAACTAGTTTTTGTGAGAAAAACTTTTTTGTTTTTAATGGTATCGTCTTAGATTTTTGGATTTATTTATTTTTTGTACTTTCACACAATTGTACAAAGTTTGGTCAAAATCGGACAACCGTAGCATATAGCTGCCATAGGAAAAATTGGTCGAAAAACTAGTTCTAGTAAGAAAAACTTTTTTGTTTTTTAAGCAAACGTCTCCAAACTTGGTATTTACTGGTTTTTTTATGCTTCTCCATAATTCAGCAAAGTTTGATGGAAATCGGACCACTGTAAGGTATAGCTGCCATTGAAAATATATGTTTTAGAACTAGTCTTGGTAGGCAACACTTTTTTGTTTTCAATGGTAGCGTCTTCAATTTTTGAAAATATTTATTTTATGTAGTTTAACACACTTATACAAAGTTTTGTCAAAATCGTATGACCATAGCATATAGCTGTCATAGGAATGATCGGTCAAAAAACTGGTTTAAGTAAGAAAAACTTTTTTGTTTTTAATGCAAACGTCTCCAAACTCTACATTTATTAGTCTGCTATGCTTTTCCATGCTTCCACTTAATTTGATCGAAATCGGACAGCTTATATGGTATAGCTGTCATAAAAAAGATAGGTTTTAAAATAGTATTGGTAAGTAAAACCTTATTGTTTTCAATGGTAGCGCTCTGAATTTTTGAATTTATTTATTTTGTGTACTTTCACACACTTTTACAAAGTTGGGTCCAAATAGGAATAGTCGGTCAAAAAACTAGTTTTAGTGAGAAAAATTTGCAAGGGTATACAAACCAGAGCTGCAAACTGGTTTAAGGCCGAACCGGTTCGCACCCGCAACTCTGGCTTTTATTTTACCATGAGCCGAACCTTAAACCGAACCTCTTTAGAAACCTAAAACTTACGATTTGTATAGTTTTTAGGTACATAGAACACAAAAAGTATGAATATTGTGTAAGGGTTCAGTTCAGAACCGAAGTTCGAACCAAAACCTCCCCAAAAACCTTGAACCTTAACCATTGGTTAACTTCGGATCGAACCATTCGAAACAAATCAAACCATTTTAGGGACCAAGAAAGCAACAAATAATATAAACTAAAATTGATTAGATGCTTACAAAAGAGAATAAGAGTCTTCAGCGATTTGCTTTCGTTCGTTGTTACTTAAAGAACTGTACTCATAATGGTACTAAAACGGGTTACTCCCAATGAGGTAAAACCATATTAATCAACTTTAAAGCCTCTTAAAAACTGCAATTTCAATTAACGTTCTTCCAGAGTATTGTGTAAAGATTTCATTATACAAATTGAGAGCATGTTTCCGCCAACTTTTTATTCAACTTAACTGAATTTTTCTTTTACACAGAACATGTTCATGACATTTCACATCTCTAGGAGAACAGCCCAGGCACACCAGGCAACTGGCACAACTATAAAAGACAAGACAATTGCAGCCGGCGGCGCTTTACGCATATTCTCCGCTTTCCCAACCACACACACACATGCACTGATTATGCCATAAAGGGTAAAAAGTTCTGATTTTATGATTGAAAGAAAAAGTTGAAAGTCTCGTGTGTTGGTAAAGCATTTCCGCGTAGCAAGCAGCAGGCGCAAAAGTATTAAAGTAATTTGTGCAAAAGGAAACGAAGGATTCCACTATGGGACTGCCTGCTGTGCACGGTAGATAAGCAGGCAGGGCAGGGCTGCGATGGCTGCCCTTTGTTTCGCCCCCTCCTCCCCAAATGACAAACGATAAGCCCAGTATGAAAATGTGCTTCAACGAAAATAGAACCAATAAATCACCAAGAGTCGTCTTTCATTATGGCTAAAATAGCGGAAAGCAAACAAATAGAGACGAAATGTGCCACTAAAGGACACCTGACAACTGTATTTGTGGGCACCTCGGGGGGTCCTTCGGCTGCTCCGGCTGTCAGCTTAATGAGGTTGTCGGTCCTGTCCTACTGCTGGTCTGCATTTGTCAGCAGCTTGTGAAATGCATTTAAAAAGCATAAAACGCCACTCACTTGCGCAGCAGCAGCAGCAGTTCATGCATTTCGACTTATTTGTCAAGCCATTGTGCCATGTTAATGTGTTTTTAATGGCCAAATGTGGAACAATTCGCCTTGTGGGTGCACATACCGTTTCAGGGCTTAATTTCATTGTTTTTCAGCGCAAATCAAACATAATGACACATACGGCGAACGCATCAACGAAGCGAATGCTTAATTAAAACATTGTTTATGGCCCGTGCCGGGGGGGCGGCGAATGGCCATGGCCAATGGCGATCCGTAATTGAATTAAAACTTCATTAAGTTGCCTGAAAAGTTGTGACTGCAATAATGCAATCTCTGAACTCCCTTCCACCTCTGTTAGCCTGTTGCTGGCCCATTTAATATGTACAATATTAGTTATATTCTAATTTATGTGCAGTCCAAGCTTTTGTTTATAGATGTCCATGATTTATGGCCTTACTTATAATAACAACTGAAATTCATAGCGAGCTGCTTATGGCATAGTGAAATCACGGCACAGGACTACCCGCCAGCAATATCCTGGCAAAAAGCAAACATATAAATCAGTCGCCAAGTTGAGAGAAACAGAAAATGACAGGGCAGGTACACGGCGTTTACCTTTTACGCACATTTCCCCAAAGTAATCAACGCGGGTGCCGCAGACAAAGGCGCGCTTGGCCAGCAGATGGGAAACGGAGTCAGTCGTCGACACTTGGCGGATGTGGCCGGCCGGCCAAAATGTGTGCGTGTGTGTGTGTGTGTGTGTGTGCTACTTAGGCACACATTAACTTCTGGCCTTTTGTTGGCCCCAAAATGCTCGCAACCTGCTGCCTGCTGCCATTTTTGCTGTGTTGTGCTTATCTTAAGGCTACGACCTGACTAGACACAGCTGCCATTAGTCCTGTTCTGTTTGCTTGTGTGTGTGTGTGGGTGTTTTTCCTGTTTCGTTTTTAAATTATTTAAATAAATTAGTTCACATTTTTTGTAACGTTATTTTGTGTCCAAACAGATTGCCGGTGATTTAATTTGACTGGCTTTTAGGCGGGATTTGTTTTGCCCCCAAGAATGGCTACCGCGGGATGCATTGGTCCGGGCAGGGGAACAGAAAACGCATTGTAGTAAAAATTTACAGACAAAGTTGATGGGCCACAAATGTGTACCCGAAGTTTATATATATATATTTAAGTGCAAATGTTGGCATTAGATTACCTCAAATTATTCGTGCACAAAGTAACTTAAAAGGGACTTACGTTTAATGGTTGAATTGTGGAAGACTTGCAAAGAAATTCAACTAAGAACCAAGTAAGACACCCACGAGGGCCTTGAATATGGAAACTAGTGAGTAAATTTATTACAACGAATTGCACATGGGAAAAAGCTAGAACTTATAAAGCTAAGTAACGGCTGTGCAAATGAAAGGCCAGTGGAAAATTCTACCTGGATCTTCGACCTTCCACTTTAGGGCCATCTGCCATACACACTTTGCACACAAATGTAAAATCGAAGGTCCACATCGCCATTATTCATTCAAATTTCTCTGACAAACACTTTTATGGCAATTGAGCATCTAGTTAGGTTCTAGGTCTTTGGTATACTACTGTATATGTACTAAAATGAAATAAGACGCATATCATAGCTTTAATTTTTTTGTTAAGCACAACTTGGCTGAGATTTCCAATTGAATGGTACCATCTCTTAGGTACAACTTTCATTTGGTGGTCTCAAAATAATCCTAAAATCTTTTCAGCATCCACAGTGTAGTTTTGTCATATATTCGGGTCTATAAAATTTTCCCATTCATGAGAAATACCGAACTAAACCCGACCAAAATAAACTTAAATTTTTACTATTTCCTCAATAAGACCTCACGTTCATGTTTGTCATTAAATCAATACGTTTTCCAGCTTTGGTTTATTACTTAAAATGCCTTAAAGGCTTATCCAGATTTATGAAATTTTAGGTACCTCCCAGTCAATGTTCAGTGTGTCAAGATGAAAATTGGATATCGTTCATAAAATTAGTTCAAGCTGTATTTTCACTACATCGAAAGTTGCTACCAAAAAGTAACAAAATAGAAGTTAAATCACGTAAAACTCTTCTGATATCTCATAAAAGTTATGCAAATAAGATATCAGACAAGTGTAATACCCAATCCTAGAAGCACTAAAATATATGTGAAGTAGACTATCTGAGTTCTGTTATGGGTTTATTGACAGTTGAGGTATTTTTCATCAATCTCAAATGGGATCTTGACAATTATAAACCCAGTTTATGGAATTTCTCCCAAGCTTCTATAAGGTTAAGTTAGGTTAGGCTAGGTTAGTTTATTTTAGGTTAGGTTAGGTTAGGTTAGGTTACTTTACGTTACTTTACGTTACTTTACATAACTTTACGTTACTTTACGTTACTTTACGTTACTTTACGTTACTTTACGTTACTTGACGTTACTTTGTGTAACGATTCGCTACGCTACGTTACGTTACTTAACGCCACGTATCGTTACTTTACGTTACGTTACGTTGGTTTAGTTAAGTTTAGGTTAGGTTAGGTGAGTTTATGTTACGTAAGGTGGGGTTAGATTAGGATCAGGTTGGGCGACATCTATTTTCACAATATTATACCCTTTAGTAACTTTGGTACAGGGTATAATAGCAAACTGACCAAAGCATTGCAGGCTTTTCTGTGTTTTTCTTAAGTCTTTCAAGCAGCCTTCTGCATTGAGAGACAATAGCTAAGTCTGCTGATGAAATAAACACTGATATAGTTATTCAGACAACTTGTTGACAATAGAAATTATCTTAAGCAATACCAACCGTAAGGTTCAAAAGCCAAGTAAGTTAGAAGTTAAATGAGATGTTTCCCTCTCTTTGTCTTTCCTATTTGACTTGAGTCTAAAGAAAAACATAAGAAAACTCCTTGCCAAAATTCAAATTGTGCCAAAAACTTGCTGGTTAGTTCATTTAATTTGAGACGACAACAAGTAGCTCCCATTTTTCACGCTCAAATAACTACACAGACAGAGGGACAGGGCGACTCGCTGCCCTCAAACGTTGCCTTGACAAAGTACACCCAGAATTGTGCTCGTCTGGCTCAAACGGAAAGTTTGTTATGTCGATGGTCGATGATCTGTGAGCGCCCCAGGATTGGCTCGAGGTTGTCGCCTGCCGTCGAGGCAGTAGTAGTTTTTATATATTTTGGCCCCGCTTCATATTTATGACTGACTGTCAATGGCAGACAGAGACAGCGACACAAATCATTGCCCCACTCGACGAGCGATATTTTATTGTTTGCTTGAAGTGGGCCGCACTTCAGCCATCGATTGCTCCCGCCAAGTGGAGTGTGTGTTTTTATGGTCCCAATTAAAGCATACAAAAAAAAAAGTAATAATATTAAATAAATACATTTTCTATTGCCCTTTTTTCTGCCCTGCTGCTGACGCTCAAGTTATTTATAATTATTTTCCAGCTGGAGCACAAATGACAAAAACCTTGACAACTTTGCAGTTTTGCCAAAGTTTTATGATAAGTTTTTCAACACAGAGGACAAGACGGCATGTCGTGCCAAGAAACCAAACAGACATTAGGGATAGAGCGGGAGTGTGGGGAGTAGAGGGCTGGGAGCAGTCAGGCGTGACAAAAACTGACATCACAATGGTTGACTGTCAACCGGGCTGAGTACTGGGCACGGTGGGTCAGAGAAGTGCTGGCATGCATGTGGAAATAGTTGAATAACACTTGACTTCAAGAGGCTGGTCAGGATTGCAGAAATGAGCAGCTGGAACCAGTGGCTGGTGGCTTGCTCCGCAGGTAAATTGTTAAACAAACTGCAACGACTTAATGCAAAATCAATTTAGTTGCATTTTTCCCTAAGCTTCTGCCCACAGTGCCAACATTGCTGCCGTCTTGACATGACAACTGATGCACCCGAAAGAGAGCGAGAGAGAGCAGGAAAGAAATGTCTCTGACATTCAGCAAAAGCTGCAAAACTAAAGATTTAAAAAACACACAAAAAATGAGTTATACTCGTAGTTGTTCAAGTTCATCAACTTGTTAAACACGTGTAAAACAACACAATCAACCCGAAAACTTTTTGACTGCGTCTGGCTAATTAGAGGAGGCTCAAATCAGAGTTGCTGTGCTGTGCCAAATAGCCAGCGGCTTCTCTAAATAACTTTATATCCTTTTTCCAAGTGGAGTACGCACATCAAATCTTTCGAAATCTAAATGGCTAAACTTGCAGTCAACTACAGTTCACGAAGTGAGTTATCCTTCTGCACATAAAGTTTTGCGGGAAATTGTTGGCACTTGCCGGCAACTATAAATGCCAAACAGGCAGACCAAAGAAACAACAATACTGAGAGAAATAAGATTGTCAGGCTAGTCAAAACACCCAGACTCCACAAGACTGCCTTACATATTTCAAATTTCTCTCAGTTCAGGTCTTGGTTTCAACAAGCAACAAGCCAAAGCTGTGTCCCGAGCCGTCAAAGTGTCGGCATGTGTTTGTGTCATCGCCTTGGCTGGTCTTATCCTGGGGTTTAAACATAATTTCTAGTACATTACCCCATGTTGCCTGAAAACTGCCGTCTCGAGTCAAAAACTTGCCAACAATCAACATTAACATTCATGCGTGCATAAAACCGGAAATGTTTATTAGATTCAACCACAAGCATGCTCCACATGTCGTATAAGTAATGGGTCACTTTTTTGGGGTTTTTTTTCAGAGTTGTTCAACAATTTCATGCTTACCCTCACGTAATTGTCAACTGTTATAAGCTTAGACTTAATTAAGCGGGTTAGGGGTTTATTTAAACAACCTTTGACCCGAGTGGAAAGCAACATTTGTTTAGCTTTTGCAGCTGCCCTATTTTATCAACGAAATTGATTGATGGCCTTTGTAACATGCTTACAGGAGGAATACAAGTGAAGTGGACAGGCAGACACCTGGCAAAGCAAATCAAGGGAATCATTTACTTAAGCTGCTTGAAGACAAATACATCAACGGGGGGATAAGGGAAAGTTAGAAATGGCAATGTTTGACAGCAAAATACGCTAAAAGCTTGAAAATGTGTAATTAATATGAGGAATTCATTTATCAAACAGGCCAAAAGAGAGAAAGGTAAGGAATCATAACAATAGACATAATGCTGCGTATAGAATACTTTATGCATAAGCTTAAATTACCTTTAATGGAAAAATTTAAACTGTAAAGTTCTTTTCTAAACAGACTCTCACAATAATGTGGTGTAGCAGGTAGTGCGTGCGCCTGCTGTGCCAGCGGTCGTGGGCTCTCCAATCTAAAGAAAACTTAAGACTGGTTAACTAATAACGTTCTGCTTAATCAAGATTTCTGGTATGCCACATTGTAGATAGATCTATTACCCACCCAACATTTGGAAGTTAAGTTTCACAAAAGCCACCTTGATGAGTCTTTTCCGAATCCGATTGATCCAAAAGAGATGCCTATTGTATGCCATCAATTGAGACTCGAAAATGCATTATGAATTTGCACAAAATGTGATTTTGATCTGAAACTGATTGGATACTGATCAGAAGAACGTGTCAAAAGCGACTCTTTGAGAAGAGTCGTGGCTAGGGTACCATTTTCTTCCGTCCAAAGTGTCATTTATGATCTGAAAACGTGCGCATTTATGAATATTTTAATCAGAGCTAGGACTCGAAAATGACTCAAATGAGATGACAAAACGGGAGGAAAGTTGACTTCCGCTCGGACGAAGTTTGTATACCCTTGCACCACGTTTTCTAACTAATTTGAACGACTTTTCCACTGAAAACAATCACTAAGACTACTTTTCTGACTCTACTTTTGTATGACAGCTATACTATATAGATGTCCGATTTCGACCAAAGTTAGTAGAATCATGGAAAAGCATATCAAACTAAAAAATACAAAGTTTGGAGGCGTTTACATTAAAAACAAAAAAGATTTTCTCACTAGAACTAGTTTTTCGACCGATCGTTCCTATGGCAGCTACATGTTATAGTCATCCGAATTTGACAAAACTTTTTAGAATTGTGTGAAAGCTTATTAAATAAATCTATGAGAATTTTAAAGAGATTTACATTGAAAACATTAAAGTTTTTCTTACTAAGACTGATTTCCTAAACTTACTTTTGTATGGCAGCCATACTATAAAGATGTCCGATTTTGACCAAACTTGGCAGAATCATGGAGAAGCATTGATAACCAGTAAATATGGAGTTTGGAGACGTTTGCATTGAAAACAAAAAAGTTTTTCTCACTAGAACTAGTTTTTCGAACGACCGTTACTATGACAGCTATATGTTATAGTCATCCGATTTTGACAAAACTTCTCAGAATTGTGTGAAAGCCTATAAAATAATTATATGCCAATTTTAAAGAGGTTTACATTAAAAACAAGAAAGTTTTTCCTACTAAGACTGTTTTTCTAACCTTACTTTTCTATGGCAGCTATACTATATAGATGTCCGATTTCCACCAAACTTGGCAGAAACATGCAGAAGCATTAAAAACCAGTAAATACGGAGTTTGCAGACATTTGCATTGGAAACAAATAAGTTTTTCTCACTAGAACTAGTTTTTTGAACGATCATTCCTATGGCAGCTATATGTTCTAGTCATCCGATTCGATCGGTTCCGACAATTGTGCAGCTTATTTGTACCACAAGACTTGGTGCAAAGTTTGGTGGCTATAGCTTTCAAACTGACGGAGGAGATAGCATAGGAACATATAAAAAGTGTTAGAGCTAAGGAACAGCTATATATTTGCAGAGCATCAGCCTAATTATTAGGGCTTTGTATATTGTCTGTCATTTAGAACCCGTAATTTTCAAAATTTGTCCAAATTTTGACATTTTTATATACCTCTTAAGTGCTTATTGAAAATAAAAATCATGTCCAGAATGATTAGAGACTAATCCTATGTAGGCATACTGATGTGAGTCAGCGTTTATTCCGGATTGTGAGTTCAGGCCATATACGTGCAGAATGTACTACGATCCTATCTTGCGTAGACGAACGCCAGCTGATAAGAATGTTGAAAATTTATGGCAGCTAGTTATGTAGGCAGCTAAAAGATGTTACTATAAATAAAACAGTCCAGTCGAAACCTTCGTCAATTGGGCTACATAATCACCCATACGCATGCTTCTCAAGTGGATCATATTTCAGAGCAGGCCTCGTGGCTTGATTGTGTGATTTCTAGTGAATTTAATAATCTGCCTATTTCAACACAAAGTGAGCCAAATGAAAAATGATCGATGCCAAAACAACTCAGTTCCATTCATTAATTATTTTCATTTTTTTTTTGTGTGACGCCAAAAATCCCAGTACATGCAAATCGATTTTCCTTCGTTCATCAAAATTTAAATGAAATGAAAACATTGGCATTTGGCATAAGGTTAGCTCTGCGAATGGCAAATGACAAACGCAAATGGCGAAAGCCCCAAGATAAGCAAACAAACACCAAGGGTTTTTGCGGAGGATTGGCTAGGACAAAAACAAATAAACCGCACAAACAATTTATTATTTTGTGGAAGGAAGTAGCCAACGGAAAGTGCCAATATGCAAGTTTGCTTTTTGCCAACTTAAATAAATAATGAAATCGGTAAGCAAGTGGTCCAGGATGGCGCAAGTTAAGTTTGGGTGCGAGCCAAATGTTAAATCCATATAGACTTTTGTTGTCAGCTGGCCAGATCCGTGGCATTCATCAGTCATTTTAAGGTTGACCAGAGAAAGGCTTGACTTGAAGTTAAGCCAGAAAATCTGCTACAAGAAATTTCTCAATCTCAATCATATTTATGCACCGACTACCTTTTTTTTTTTTGACTTCAACTTAATAAAAATATATGAAAAATACGCAAAACCTCACACACACAGCAACACCAAAACTGGCAGCCACTTGGCCTTTGGGGAGTTTATGGTAGAGCTTAGCAAACAAAATTATATTCAATTTCCTTTAATGGCCAACATAAAATAGCAGTCAGCAAAAGTAAAGCCAGGCAAACGCCTGCCGCGACTTCATTTTTTTCAACCATAATTTTGGTGCTTTTTTTGTGTGGCTAAGCAAGTTGTCTGAAGTTCCTCGAGTACTTCACAATGGATTATGGATTATGGATTAGATTTAGATGTATGTTTATGGCCAAACATTCAGGCATACACAAAATCAAATGGCAAGGTGCCAACCAAGAAAACAATTAAGCATACGACACGTTGGCCGCTTTGGCATTTCCGGTACGGTAATCTAGCATATTAAAATACCATTTGTATGCCACTTTGCCGGCCATGCTTACAAATTGTTGCAGATTATTATTAATTAGCACCAATTCATCAAATTTGTAGACTCTGTAAAAGTTCTGAGGTAGACGACTTGGTAGCCCCAATTAGTGGCCAATTGATAATATGTATGATTAAGTGGGTGCCAAGTTGAGTGCCTGTGGTGCTTGATTGTGATAATAATAATGCTCAAAGGTCACCAGACAATCAAAATTGGCCTAAAGAAATGTTGCAATTGTTTAAAAGGCTAATGGTAATGTTAGTTGCGGATGGTAATTGATCTACCACTTAAGTCCAGCTTAAACAGCACTTTGATGAACTCTGTAGAGCTTCACTTCCACTTGTCTGATACCTTTTAGTAGTTTTCCATATAATATGCCAGATAGATCTAATTGTCTAATAGAGATTACGGCTGCCTTCGTTCTTAAATAGTTTTTTGATCTCCACAAATGAAAGTAAGGCTTAAGTAAACTCAGGTTTTTGCACAATAAATTAAATCTTATTCTCAGATCAACTCAAAAATGAATTAGTTCATACTTTGAACCACTTTTAATGCTGAATAATGTTTAACTACTGTCTTATTGAAAGAAAGTTTAGTCAAACTAAACTTCATCTGAGACATCTGTGGACTAAAACCCACGACTTTGACGTTCTAATGCCTTATTCCTCCACTGTCCACTGGACTGGGTAGGCGTATTAACTTGTAATCAACACTTTATGCTCGTTGTTAGACTTTTAGGAAAGATTAGGCTCAGCCTAAGACATATGCTTGCTGTAAAGCTGAGTCGAGATGGAGAAAATCAAGAGAATCGATACTTTTTAAAGGATTTTTGTACAAATTTACATGCAAAACGTAAGCGCCACAACAAACAATCAAATTCAACATGGAAAAAACTAATTAAAAATAAAATAAATAAAATTATATTACGCATACGCCACGTGGGACTGTATGGGCGCTGAGTTAGACATGGTCGGATGGGCTTAAAACTTTTACCAAATGATATTCTGGTAGTTGCTCTCAAAATTCACCAAATTTCAACTCTATGTCACTGTGGATCAAATTTGGTAGCCTTTAAATAAAAAAATAGTTAAGTCGGGCCGTATTTTTAACTGAAAGGCAACATGAGAACGATTAGCTACGGACTTCACCAGTTTAAGACCTTAAAAACTAAGTTAATTGAGTTGAGAATTCAAAATTTCATGCTTGGATATCAATATGTATGAACTTGTTTCCTTATTTCCCATAACTTCAACTAAGATCTCAAGTTAATATATGTCAACTCTTGAAAATGAATTTGAAATGTTAATTTTTCGAATTTGTATAACTTGCCTAAAGATTTTCATTTCAACGCAGTGCCTACTAAGTTGCTAAACATTGACCTAAACTTAACTTAAGACCCCTAGTTAAATGCGACCTAAGCAAACATTTCATCTCATTCTAATCCACACTTAAACCCAAACGATTGCACATTTAATTTAGCTAGCGTTGAATTTATGCATTTCTTTGAGTGTTAAAGGATACCGTTTTAGCACCACCATTTTATGGTCTTTTGTCAAAGGCACAAAGCAGTGCCCAAGCCAAAGAAACAGTTAATACATCAAAACGTCTTGGCAGCAAAAGAAGAAGCCATTGACAATCCGATTGACATGAAATGAATTGTGAAATTAAACTGGTGACAACCACAGAAAGGGAGCCGCAAATTGCTAAGTGATTTGGGGGGGAGATAGGGGGGTGCGCCTAGGCAACATAAGACATGTGTCTACTGCCGACACTCAGAGTCAACTGTAACAAGCATAAAATTGTGTAAAAAGGGTCTCTTCTGATTCATGTGGGCACTTAAATACCCAACGTCATGTTGACGCCATAAATGTTGTGTTATCTGACTGTGAATGTGACCTTCGCCCCACTCACCCGCGCAGCGTATCACAAAGTCAAAAGTTCCTCGCATTGAGCAATTAGCGTGGCAGAGCTAAGTATTTCATTTTCCTTATTCATTTAATTGAACACAGAGCACATTCTTTTGCACACAATCAACCATTTTGGTGCCTAAAAGCAGGCTACAATTTTTTTATACATTTCCTTTTGCACTTTGTATGCCAACGCGGCGTATGAGCAATCAATTTGCCACAAAGTTTTAGCGCTACAATAATGTTTTACACTCGTTTTTCAATTATTCAAAAGACCGTTAGGCACAACACCAAAGACACTCACACACACACACACACACAGTTAAATTTCGCCTCTTTGGGAGCCGACACAAGCGTCTGGTTTGCCAGCCGATGTCGCACTGAAGCAGCACGCAACCAAATGCATGGCTTAAAAGGCGATTCATGATTGCAGTCCACATTGAACTGCGCAGGCGCAGGCAATGTAACCAAATGTTGTGGATGGTGTTTAAAAAACATGGCAATTGTTGGAAAATAGAAAAGACTAAGCAATTGTCTACTGCCAATGTAGGAGTTTGGCATTATGCAGGGCAAGTGGTTGGTCTTGGGTCATGGGGAATAGTCGGTAAGGCTGAGTTTATGGAAGGATTTATACCCGTCGCTCGAAGAGTTAGTCGTGCAAATGTATGTAACAGGCAGAAGGAAGCATCTCCGACCCCATAAAGTATATATATTCTTGAACAGCATCAATAGTCGAGTCGTCCGTCTGTCCGTCTGTCTGTACGAACACCTAGATCTCAGAGACTAGAAGTTGACTGGCTAAATATCTTCTACATTTTTGAAGATATCGAGCTCAGATTTTGCAGTGCAGTGTATGTGGCCAATATCTACAATCTCACAAATTTGCATAGAGATCGGATAATAAATGGCAGAGTTAAGAAAACGTTGCATACTTATCTGAGCCACATGAGGTTATTAAACACTAATTACCCAAAGTAACGGGTATTTCGAAATCAGGCAGGGCCGACCTTAACTTACGCTCTCGTTTTCATAGAATTTGTTACAACTTTATCGAATTATTTGACTTTTAGCTGTATTCCTGTGAATGTGAAAAGCTCGCCATATCTCTGTGATTGATCTTTCCCAAGAGCAAAGCCTTTGTTTCAAACTGACATTGCAGAAATATACTCCAAAATCACCAACGAACTTAAGCCTTTTAAATATAACAGCCTAGAAAACTCTGTCACTCACCTAAACAAAACGTTCTTCCATTTAACTATTCCAAATGCTTTGGCACACCTTGGCTAACCTTAGCTCGGTCGCCTTGGCCACCCCCATTCAATCTAGCTGCATAAAATGCGTGCACAGTTGGCGACAGGCTGCCTAAATGCAATTTCAATGAGGCAGCACCGCCCACCCCACTGCCCACCCAACCCCCTGGTATGTATATTACTAGCTTCATGTTGGTCGCTCGATTGCTGGTAATAGCCAGCGGAAATAATTGAATTTTGTGCAGGACGTGGAACGAGTTAAAAGACGATTGCCAGCAATCGTAACGCTCAATTTATTTTGCTACATTGTTGACTACGAAATGCTTTAAATGTGCGCCCCCCCATTCATTGCAAGGCAAACCTTATCAGATACTACCATAAATCGCCAGCTGGCCAATTGTCACGCTTGCCAGCAACAAGGACCAGGAGTAGCAGCTAATTATGAAGCTGGCTGGCGCTCAGGTAAGGGATACAGACAATTGATGACACTATCTGTACTAAGGAGCACAAACTGGTGACTACATCAGCCTCAAACTGAAGGGCTACTAGCCAATTTATTAATCAGCTTGGGACATGCAGGGAGACCGCATAAATCAAATGCTGGACAAATCAAACAGCAGACAGCATTCTGTCAATGATTTGTGTCGCAATTTGTTTAAGGCAATGTTTCAGCAAGGATTACAGCTTTGATTGGCTAAAATTGAAGTTGATTAAGTGCGGCTGTGGTAGAGAAGTTGCCAAAGGGGTTAACTACTGGTCGCAGTTTTAGATACTTTACTTAAACCGTGAGCATTGAAGTTGATGGTATGGAAGTGAATTTTTTTAGTTTTAGTTGCGACTTTTCCCAGAGTTTTGTGTGTGGCAATTTCATAAATCTTGTATCAATGAATTGAATTGTTTTTGATTCGAAATCTCTGATATTTTGTCTCCTTTTATTTGTGTGTGCAAACCACTTTCTAATTCCCATTTGCATTCCGTGTTCGTTCTCCCGGCACGTTCAAATAAATTGCCCTCAAAAGTATGCTGTAGTTTTTTACTTCTCTATGTTTCAGAGGTTTTTTTTGTTGTGTGTGTGTGTGTGTTGCTGCCTTCAGCCTGACGTATGACTTTATTTGCGTCTTTTCGACACGCGCCACTGGCTGAAATTGTGCACCATTTCCACCATTTCAGCTACCCTGCAGCCCACCCCCCCCTCGACATGCTCTTCACATGTCCATTCGGCTGACAATTACAACGCGTGTTGTTGGGAGCTGTTGCTGTTGCGGAGTTTTATTTAGCATGCAGCTGGCAAGACGCGCGACGCGTCAACGTCCATTGGGTCCCTCCAATGGCTATGGCTAATGGTTGCATCGTGATAAAATGCTTAGAAAGTGAGTGAATGAAACCCTGGCGGCGGTCTGAGGGATGTCGCTTAAAAACTTGTGTGTGTGTGTGTGTAAATGTACAAGCATACATTATTTTTAGTTACTTCGATAATATCCTTTCCCCTAATTGCTCACACGCGCGCATTAAAGTTTTGCAGATAAAAATTAACGCCGCCGGCTAAACAGTTACAGTTTGGGGGGCTCGAAATGTTAAGCAATAAAATGGGAATATTCCCAAAATCAATTTATAAAGCAGAACTGGCTCAAATCGCTAGGTGAAACTCTTTTCATATAATGAATTTAGAAAATGTGGGTAAAGTGTTTATAAATTCTGATATAATACGAAAGTGACGAAAGTCGAAAGTATGTGCCGAAATTTTTGTACCATTTCTTGCCATTTTCAGACCGATCGTTCGTGTGATATAGTCATCCGATTTGGACAAAAATTTGTAGAATTGGGTAAAAGCATGTAAAACAAGCAATTACAAAATCGCAGGATGCTAGCATTAAAAACCAAAAAGTTTTTCTAACTAAGACCGCTTTTCAGACCTAACTTTTGTATGGCAGCCATAACATATAGTTGTCCGACTTTAATAAAACTTGGTAGAACTATAAAAAAGCGTAGAAAACCTATGATTACAAAGTTTGGAGACGTTTCCATTGAAAAGAAAAAAGTTTTTCATACTAAAACTAGTTTTCCGAACGATTGTTCCTATGGGAGCTATGTGATATAGTCATCCGATCCGGTCGGTTCCAACATATTAGTAGCATACAGCAAAAAGAAGACTCTGTGCAAAATTTCAACTCGGTAGGTTTAAAACTGAGAGACTAGTTCGCGTAGAAACAGACAGACAGACGGACGGACAGACGGACGGACAAAGCTCAATCGACTCGACTTATGGGGTCGGAAGTGAATATTTCTATGCGTTGCAAACATCTGGGCAAAATTATAATACACTTTGCAAGGGTATAAAAAGAAAAGAAAGGCAACAACAAAGTCAGTTTAATCTCAAACGCGAAGCAGACGCACAAAAATCGTAGCTCCATAAATAAAATTGTCAAATTAACTTAAACAATGTACTCAACACACACACTTAATCCAAATAACCCACTCACCTGGATTGCCCGGAGCCGGAGCCAAGCGCCAAAAGGAAAACACCGGAACTATACGCAAGCGTGGTCGTACATCCTACGTGATCAACAGCCGTTTTGAGGAGCAGGCTTGGCTCATCAAAGACACCATTTCTCAGTCCGAGACTCGCATGCTCGAGGCGCTGGACAAGGAGCTGGCGGATCGTGTGCTTCATCTGGAACTGGAGGTAGAGAGGTAGAGCTCCGCGTGTTAAAAGACCAGGTTGGTGGAATACGATCACGGCTCGAGACGCAGAGAAATGAAGTAAACACATGTGACGTACGCATGCTCGGTGTGTTGGTTAGGGTGGGAGGGAGAGAGCTAGAGGGAGAGCAGTTAGGAACTAATTTCAACACACTGTGTTTTGCCATAGAACTTACACCTGTTCCAAGATTACGGGATATGCGGTAGGGTACGGAAAACACAAGCCAGTATTGCAGACCCAGCCATTATTATTATTAAATTGGAAACCCGCGAGGAAAGAGATTAATTTAATGCGTGCCGACGAAACACAAAACAAACACTAAGCTTGCAGCTGCTGTTTATGTCAATGAGCAGCTTTCGAGAGAGAGAGAGGGAGAGAGAGCTTTCTCATATGCAAAGAGGCAATGCACCTGAAGAAGCAGATGATATTGTCTGCCGTCTTCACTCGTTCTTGTTAGGCGTAATGGGAGATAAGAAGTGCATTGCATTGGGAGACTGAAGAAGCTTTTGGATCTCGCTAGCCACAATGAACCCACAGAGCTTACAAACCCCCCCCCCCCCTCTGGATTCTAACAATGTGAAGCTTCTCCCCTTCCACCACAGTTTATTAGGGTATTGCGTTTTTTTTTTTGATCTTAAGTTAATATAAGTTCTAGCTTGTAAAATTTATTAAAGAAAGCAATGAAGTGGCGCTGATCTAAGCGCTTCGGATTGCGTTTTTTTGCCCCCAATTGGCTGTCAAAATATTATACAACTTAACCACCACAGTTTAGTTTCATTTATACTTCATACATTTCTCTTAAAACCATTTCTGGAACACACACACACGACACCCGACACACTGCCCGCGGCTTATGCATGTACGCGACTAAGCCCATTTACCCTTAAAATGGCCGCACGCCACTTTTTAATGGCGTCCGCACGGTTCTCGGTGCATGTTTTAAATATGATTAATTCGTGTTGATAAACAGTTATTTTAATTCATTGCCAGGTGTTGTTGTAGCCGCTCGTTTCGCCTAACCAAGTAAGCTCAACAAAATCAAAAAAATGTTAATCAAGTCGAGCAGCAGCAGCAACCTAATTGGTGTGACATTTCGCTCGGTCGCATAAATTTCCACAGCAAATGGAGAGTGCATTTATCATCCTTCACAGCGTAATCAACAGTCAGGTTTATCTGAAATTGAAAATCGCTTTTACATAAATTTATTTGTCACCGTTGCCCTGCTTGCGCCATTTCCTTTTGCGTTTTCGAAACCAAAAGCAAAGTTTACGTTCATAATTAAAAGCTCGGGGTAACTTTTTTTCCGGAAAAGTTGCAGATGTTAACATGCTTTGACCAAAATATATACCCCAGCACTACCTAAACAAATTGTAAATTAATTTTACTCTATTTTTTTGTGTATTTTGTATAGATTTCAACCACCAACTGACCGTAGAAGTTTTGCACGTTTTGTTCAAAAGTTTCACATGTCTGTCGATGGGTGGGGCGGGGGGGACTGAATGGGTATAAAACCAAGTGTCTGTGTGTGTGTGGTGGGTGAAGACACAATCAATGAAATAGTGTGGGTATATGTAAGATAACACGTATGTTTGTATGCATGCCTGTATGTTGGACCACAGAACTCAGTTTTAATTACTGCCTAAGTCAGAGAATGTTCTTAAGTTGAATATTCATTCAAAAAGACCGCTTTACTTTGATATAGCCCTGGTTAAGTAACGCCATCTAGCGGTTGGTCTAATGACTTTGTGAAAGCTTAAAAGCTTTCAAGCAAAAGCGAACATTTGAATCGATTGCAGTTACGAATTGTTTATGTAAAAGTTAATATGAAAACTAATATCAGTTAAATGTACAAAAAATAGAGCAAAGCTATCTTCGGCTAGGCCAAGGTTTGTATACGCTTGCAGCACGTTTTTCTAACTAAGACTACTTTTTTGGAGCTTACTTTTCTAAGGGAGCTATACCAAATAGATGTCCGATTTTAACCAAACTCAGTGGATTCATGCAAAAGCCTAATAAACGAACATGTAAGAAGATCGGTGTCGATTCCATTGAAAACAAAAAAGTTTTTCTCACTAAGACTACTTTTTAAACTCTACTTTTCTATGACAGCTATACTAAATAGATGTCTGATTTTGAGCAAACTTGGTAAAATCATGGGAAAACATAGCAAACTAAGATATACAAAGTTTGGGGGCGCTTACATTACGATTTTGACAAAACTTTGTAGAATTGTGAGAAAGCATGTCAGATAAATAAATGCCAATTTTAAGGACATTTCCATTGAAAACAAAAAAGTTTTTCTCACTAAGACTACTTTTCTATGACAGCTATACTATATAGATTTCCGATTTCGACCAAACTTGGTAAAATCATGGGAAAATATAGCAAACTAAGATAAGCAAAGTTTGGAGACGTTTCCATTGAAAAGAAAAAAGTTTTTCTTACTAGAACTAGGTTTTCGAACCATCTTTCCTATGGCAGCCATATGCTTTGGTCATCCGATATTGACAAATCGTTGTACAATTGTTTGAAACTACATAAAAGAAATAAATGCAAAAAATGAGGATGCTACCATTGAAAACAAAAAAGTTTTCCTTACTAGGACTATTTTTAAAACCTCTCTTTTCTATGGTGGAAACTTAAAAAATCTTAGCAAACTAATAAATATGGATTTTGGAGTCGATGCCATTTAAAACAAAAAAGTTTTTCTCAATGGAACTTCTATTTCGACCCATCTTTCCTATGACAGCTATATGCTATGGTCAACCGATCCGGCCGGTTCCTACAAATGTTTAGCGTATATGCATTTAAAGACTTTGTGCAAAGTTTGGTAAAGATAGCTTTAAAACTGACGAAGGAGAAAGCATAGAAAAATACGGATATGGCTTAATCTACTCAGCTCGTCGTGCTGATCAAGAATATATATAATTTTTCTGGTCGGAGATGCTTCCTTTTTGTGTTACAAACATCTGGACCTGTTTGTTATACCATTTGCAAGGGTAAAATTCATTATTTCCAGCTCAATTACTCAATAATCCCAGTTTACAGCTACAATTATTCAAGTAATTGTAAAAGTAATTACATATTTAAATACTCACTAGTATTCGTGGTTTCAAGTAACAAAAAATCGTTACAGCTCTGAATTTTGGAATATTTTTACACATAACCAACGTATGAATCGTTTTCTTTTCACTTGGGGCAAACGTTTTTGATAGGTTACGAGAAACTCCGATTAACGATATTAATGACAAGTTCTCTGAGTCTTAGGGTATTTCAAAAGGTATATTACTGGGGTACTAATACTTGAGTGCCCTTGTTGCTATTTCCTTACTAAGTTCTCATGATTCCCCATCTCGAGACCCTTCTTCAACAATCTTCCACTAGCTGTCTATTAAAAACACACGTTGTAGTTTATTGTGCAAAAGTTAAAAATACATACTTAAACATACAGTTTTTCTAAATAAAAAAGCATAGCGCATTATTTTGTATTCTTTTTTTGTTGTTGTTGTAAAATGCTTCAAAGTAACATCATGGAAAAACAAAAACCAGAGTGACAGAGAGAGGGGGGGGAAACAATTAACATTTTGGTGTGCTCACATATCTTTTTCGCATATTAAAAGCTAAACAAAATCCAAAAAAAATTCCAAAAATATATATATATATATATAGATAGATCCATTAACATTTAGCAATCACATTACTGGCACTTGTTACGTTGAAGCAAATTCCATTCGTTTCTAAAGCATTTTCTTTTGTTTTTCTCTTTTTTGATTTTCAAATTGAAATTTAAAATTTTGTTTACTTGGGGCCCAGGTGCAGCTTGCCCAACAGCTGGGTGGCCTGCTGACCGGCACTGTCCTGTGCATGGGTGGCCGTCTCCTGCAGATTCTTCTCGAGACTGCTACGCTTCTGATCCACATACTGATTGGCCTCGTGCAGCTTCTGATCGACGGCTTGGCTGGTCTGCTTCATGGCACCATCGATGGCTCCTTCGGCCTCCTTCAGCTTCTGATCGGCCACAGTTTCGGCTGCCTTGACGCTCTTGTTGATGGCCTCGTTGGCCGCCTTTTTGGTCTGGTCCACTGCATTGGCAGCGGCGCGTTGCGAGGCTTCTGCCACATTGGCAGCCACCTGTTTGGTGTTCTGTGCCGCAGTCTGAGCCTGGTGTACAGTGTTGTCCACGGCCTGTTTGGTTTGGTTTACAGCACCAGCAGCACGTTGCACACCCTGATCGAGGGCCTGACCAGCCTTCTGTGCCTCGGCAGCTGCCAAAGCAGCAGCATCCTTGGCTAAAAGTGGGCAGCAGGAAATTAGTTTGAAATTTAGGTTGGAACACTATAAATATTTACCCGTGCTGGTGGCCAAATGTTCGGCCTCACTTTTGGTCTGCTGCACCGACTGTCCCACCTTCTTGGCCTGCTCTTCGGCTAGTTTCTGTGCCTCCACAGCCTTGTCATTGGCCAACTTCTCGGCCTCATCCTTCTTCTTGCTAAAAAGATTGGCTGTCTTGTCGCCAAAGTTCTTCAGGGAGGCTGAGAGCAAAGCAAAAGGAAAACACTTTGTTAAAAATACTTCAGAGGGGAGAGGAAATCGTTTACATGGTTTTTGATGACTGGGATACATGACAACAGGCGTTCCAATTGCAAACTAAACTCTCGGCCAGAGCCCAATCATTATTTATAGACTGTGTGCCTAATCAGTGGCCAATTAACCAAAAATAGGACCCTTTTTTAAATCCAGACTTTTAATTGGCAAAACATAAACAAGGCTCTAATCAGCTGACGGGATGACTCAATTTGCTTTAACTGCGCATTTGCTGGTGCCCATTTCGGGACCACTCCGAATCCGCATGAAATAATAATTGCAATTTAATAGAAATTAGCCAGAACGTCGCAATGCATTCCACCCAAAAAATGACGTGTGCATTCACTCAAATAGAAATAGAAACATTGTGGCAAAGGAATTTTGTTTTGTGTAGACGCGAAATATTTATATGTACGCCGTTGTATGTAAGGTAAACAAAAGCTTAGAAATATTGGAATAATTTACGGTATGTGATGTCATAATGGTCAATCCACTGGGATTGAGTAAGGCAGACGACTAGCTGCTGGTTGTGTGTTAAACAAATTACTAACTAGAACTAAATGCGGAATGGATTTACTTTACACATCATTTAATTTGGCAAATCTCGAGAAGCAATTTAATGAGCCATACGGTGTGTGCCATGGACCCATATTCTTTCTCAAGAATGCCAATTCCAATGCGTGTGTGTGTGAATGGGTGTGGCAATGTGGTTTTCTGAGTGCGTTAGATTTGTGGTTAAAAGCAGAAGTTTATCTGGCTGAGAAATAGAGCAGAGAACAGGCATAGTTATTTATTGATAAAGTATTAAAAGTGCTTTAAGTAAATGAAATTGTTGTTGAATGAGCTCGATTTGCGATTTCTAATGTGGTTATATATAACAAATTTAGCTGCCATTAGTCATACATAAAAGTAACTCAATCAAATTCCTTTCGATCTGTAAACCCTTCAAACAGTTGAAGCCTTACAAAAGTAATCTTGCGGCATCGAAATAAACTCCCTGTGAAATCAAAAATATTATTACTGAGGAACTTTACTTTCACTTGTCGAGATTTCGTGTGGGATGGATAATATATGGTGAACCGGTTTTGACCTCTTTTTTAAGGCGAATTCCCCTTGCAAAGGGTATTATAATTTTGCCCAGAAGTTTTCAGCGCATAGAAATATGCACTTCCGACCCCATAAACTATATATATTCCTGATCAGTGTGACGAGCTGAGTCGATTGAGCTTTGTCCGTCCGTCCGTCTGTCTGTTTCTACGCGAACTAGTCTCTCAGTTTTGAAGCTATCGAGCTGAAATTTTGCACAGAGTCTTGTTTTTGCTGCACTCTAATAATATATCGGAAACGACCGGGTCGGATGACTATATCTCATAGCTCCCATAGCAACAATCGGTCGGAAAACTAGTTTTGGTATAAAAAACTTTTTTCTTTTCAATGGAAACGTCTCTAAACTTTGTATTTATAGATTTTCTATGCTTTTTTATAATTCTGCCAAGTTTAATGAAAATCGGACAACTATATGGTATAGCTGCCATACAAAAGATAGGTCTGAAAAACAGTCTTAATTAGAAAAACTTTTTTGTTTTTAAGGGTAGCATCCTGCAATTTTGTAGTTGCATATTTTACATGCTTTCACCCAATTCTACAAATTTTTGTCCAAATCGTATGACTATATCATATAGCTCCCATACGAGCGATCGGTCGAAAAATGGGAAAAAAGAGTATTTTTTGAAAATATTTCAGCAAGCACTTGCAAGGGTATAAAAACTTCGGCACAGACGAAGTTAGCTTAGCTTTCTGCTTTTATTTATTATTATTTCTCTAGTAGTTCACCCTAGAGAAATTGTATGTGTCTCTTTTCTCTTCTTCTCTTATGGCTTTTGCGAATTAGAAGGCTAGAATAACAAGTATACGCGCAGTCTGCAGCGTTGATTTGGTGTTCGCCGTGTGCCTCAGTCAGTCACAAGCTCACACACACACACACTGCATTAGGAAATAACGGGTTTTCTCTACCGTTATCTGGCGATTGTTGAGGACGGACAAACCTCTATTTATACTGATTCCACAAGCTGCAAGGGTATATAAACTTCGGTCAAACGGAAGTTGGCTTTGCTCTTTATGTATTTGAAATGCCTGCACATGAATCTGCAGAATTAAAACAATCTGATGGCATAAAAACAACTTTGTAGAGTGTATAAAAGCGATGTATGAAACAAGTAATTTCCTTTTTCTCCAAATATGGTTTCCCCTCCTCAACTCACAACTCTTGGCGGCTTATCTTGTTTTGCTTTATAGTTTTTTTTTCTGTGGACCCAGCAAACCGGCTAGAATAGCATAGCCCAAACGTAACGCAATAAGCTCCAAAGGCAATGCCGAATGATGCTCGCAGACTCACACACCGCAGATAATGCGCAGAAGCTTTAAAAACTGACTGAAAACCTGTAGCTGTAGCTGTAGCTGTATCTGTGGGTACAAACGAACTCAAGCGCAACGTAGATACATACAAATGTATCTCTATGAGTAACTGCGATTTGTGGTCTGCGGCAGACGCAAACTCACGTTCCACACCAGTTTTATTGTTGAGCTACCTAAAAAAGAGCCGGCTCAGCTATGTAACTTTGAATCGATGAGGTGCTGGTGCTTTGGATGATGATGATGATGATGATGTCATATCAGACAATCGAAAAAAGCAACAACAGAACGCGTGGCAAACGAAATTCGCACGCCCTGAAAAACATTTGTTTTGACTTAAGGCGTCTGGCTCAATATTCATTGTCGAAGGTCAAACGAGTGAGGCAAACGTCAGACAAAACTCAGCTGGCAACAGGCCAAATGTGTCCTGAAAATAAAAGAGTCAACGCGGACAGGCAATTGCTGCTTGATGATGTCATGGCCCTATAAAAGGTAAATCAATAAATGAGTTTTAGTTGGGGGGCATGACCGAAATGGTAGCTAAGATACTATTTGAGCTCATCACAGTTTAGGGCTTTGAATTAAAAGTTGTCTATAAAAGCAGGCCATTAATATTTGGCCAGGCTTTCAGTTTGATTTCCAAACTGAGATCTAAGAGGTACCAAAAATTTTAGAACAGTCTTTTCCAAACACTCAGAACCTTAGTCTGAGCTGTACTAAGTCTGTAAATGTACTACCTTGGAGGTATGAAACCTTCCTGACGCTTGGAACTAATCTTCAGTTAATTGTTCGGGGTCACCTAATGACTTTTCGCCTACCAAAGAGATACACTGGGAAGGGATTGTTTTTAGTATACTTTTTATACCCTTGCAAAGGTTATTATAATTTTGCCGAGAAGTTTGCAACGCATAGAAAAATTCATTTCCTACCCCATAAACTGTATATATTCTTCATCAGGGTGACGAGCTGAGTCGATCTAGCTTTGTCCGTCCGTCTGTCTGTCTGTTTCTATGAGAACTAGTCTCTCAGTTTTAAAGCTATCGAGCTGAAATTTTGCACAGAGTCTTCTTTATGCTGCACACTACTAATATGTCGGAACTGACCGAATCGAATGACTATATCTCATAGCTCCCATAGAAACAATCGGTCGGAAAACTAGTTTTAGAATGAAAAACTTTTTTCTTTTCAATGGAAACGTCTCCAAACTTTGTAATCGTAGGTTTTCTATGGTTTTTTATAGTTCTACCAAGTTTTATTTAAATCGGACAACTATTTGGTATAGCTGCCATACAAAAGATAGGTCAGAAAAACAGTCTTAGTTAGAAAAACTTTTTTGTTTTTAATGTTAGCATCCTGCAAATTTTTATTTGTTTGTTTCTCGTGCTTTTACATAGTTCTACAAATTTTTGGCCAAATCGGATGACTATATCATAAAGCTCCCATACGAACGAAAAAAGAGTATATTTTTTGAAAATATTTAAGCGAGCACTTGCAAGGGTATAAAATTTTCGGCACAGACGACGTTAGCTTAGTTTTCTCGTTTTGATATTAAAATATATACATTTTTCATATCCTTTGGATGATTTTCAGTTCCATTGGATGAAAATGTAAGATCCATTTGATATTGAAGGGAAATTTTTATCAAGAACAATCAACTCAAGAACAAACCAAATCATGAAAAGGAACAATGGGTAACCCGTGCCATTGCCAGCTAGTTTTCCCAATGTGATTGCACTTGGAAAGTTCTACCAAATTAATTCAATTAGTCAGACCTCGGAAATACCTTCAACTTGAATTGATTCTCTGCAGAGTGCACGCTTAGAGAAGATATAAATAGCAGAGGGAAACTAGTGGCCGTTGGCATTTGCAGCTAGAGCACATCATGAGGCATCTACTGGTTGGGCTTCTTGGCCTACTTAGTATCTTGCCCCAAGAACAACTTCTGGTCTCAGCCATCGGCTGCTCGCGACGCTATCTAAGACGTATCAATGGCAAATGCTACTATTTCTCTGTGAAGAAGGTGACCCCATCTCTGCCAGCGTTTCTTTTTTTCTAAAATCCTTTTCTCCTCAGTTGAATTGGTATGGCGCCCTAAACAATTGCCTGCGCAAGGGCCTTACCCTGGCCGATCTAAGCAATCCCCTTGATTTCTATGGTGCCGTGGGATTTCTTAGCTCCAAGGGCAACACCGAAGATTTCTGGTTCGGTGGCAATGATCTGCAGCATGAGGGACGCTTTCAGTATATCAGCAGTGGTCGTTTAGTGAAATTCTACAGCAATTACAGTATTGTGGAGCCGGCAGAGCATTCGGAGTGCGATGATTGCTTGGAGGTGCGCATACGCTCGAATATGACGGTGGTGGCCGATGACAATTGCCTGGAGCGGCAGTATTTCATCTGCTCGGAACGCTATTGTGATGAAGAAACAAGTGGAGCCAAGCCACGGCATCACAGTCACGAGCATTTGCATCACTTCCATCACGACATTGGCGAGGGCAGTGATGATGGCTTCGCGGACCAAAATGCACCAGCATTGGCCAGTGGATCGATTGAGGGTGGTGGCAGTAACTCGGAAGGAGCAGTGGGTGTAGAAGATTTGGCTGACAAGAATCAAAATGCAACCGAGGTCAAGCAAACGACGGGCATGGCTGGCGAAGAAACCGCAGCACCAACGGCAGTCGCTGGTGGAACAGGTGAAGCTACACCAGCTGCTGTGGGTGACGGATCAACTACACCAGCTGGAGCCGAACAGAATTCACCCACGCCGACGCCAGGAGGAGGTGAAACAACAACAACACCAGCAGAAGGCGGAGCAACTCCTGCAGCAGGCGCAGAAGCGCCGGCTGAGACCACTTTAAAGCCAGCAGAATAAGTCGGTGAAATAAATTTAAAAACACAACTTTTAGAAATTTAGAGAAATCCAATTAAGATTTGTTTTCTGGCTGGGAATTTCAGGGGAGTAAAAGTAAAGAATTAAAGTGCCCGACTTAGTTCAGTATTTCATAGCCTATACACTCCAAAATTTTCTTGTTTTTAGATAGTTATACCCGTTACTCGTAGAGTAAAAAGGGTATACTAAAGTCGTGCAAATGTATGTAACAGGGAGAAGGAAGCATCTCCGATATCATAAAGTATATATATTCTTCATCAGCATCAACAGCCGAGTCGATATAGCCATGTCCGTCTGTCCGTCCGTCCGTCCGTCCGTCCGTCCGTCTGTATGAACACCTAGATCTCAGAGACTAGAAGAGCTAGAGCAACCAAATTTTATACGTAAGCTAGTATTGTCTGTAGGCAGATCAAGTTTGTTTCAAATTTTGGTCACGCCCCCTCCCGCCCCCGCAATAAAAAATGTTGAATAACTCCCACAATTTTTAAGATATCGAGCTCAGATTTTGCAGTGTAGTCTTTGTGTCCAATATCTACAATCTCACAAATTTTCAAAAGGATCGGATAATAAATAGCCGAGTTAAAAAAATGTTGCATACTTATCCGAGCTGAGCTGAGTAACGGGTATTTCAAAGTCGGACAGGGCCGACTTTAACTTACGCTCTCGTTTTTTCTTAAACTAAGAAAGAACCACCATTGAAAATTAATCTAGAAACTCGTCCTTAAATTTAAGAAACATATAAAAAAGACACCGCTTGTAATTCTCAAGTGCGACTTCCCTGCATTCGGACCATATAAAGAGCAACTTATATTCCTCTTGCTTAACATTTGACATTTAATTTTAGAAAATGTTTTTCCAAATTATATGTTGAATCGCCACTGATTTGCCTTTAAGGCAAAGGGTATTATAATTTTGGCCAAAAATTTCGCAACGCATAGAAATATTCATTTCCGACCCCATTAGCTACATATATTCTTGATCAGGGTGATGTCGCTAAGTCGATTGAGCTTTATCCGTTCCTCTGTCTGTTTCTACTTGAACTAGTCTCTCAGCTTTAAAGCTATCGAGCTGAAATTTTGCACAGAGTCTTGTTTTTGCTGCACACTACTAATACATCGGCACCGATCGGATCGGTTGACTATTTCTCATAGCTCCCATAGCAACAATCGGTCGGAAAACTAGATTTAGTATGAAAAACTTGTTTCTTTGTTATGGAAACGTCTCCAAACTTTGTATACATAGATTTTCTCTGCTTTTTTATAATTCTGCCAAGTTTGATAAAAATCGGTCAACTATGTGGTATAGCTGTCATACAAAAGTTAGGTCTGATATACAGTCTTAGTTAGAAAAACTTTTTGGTTTTTAATGGTAGCCTGCTGAAATCTTGTATTTGTTTGTTTCACATGCTTTCACACAATTCTACAAATTTTTGTTCAAATCGGTTGACTATATCATATAGCTTCCATACGAACGATCGGTTTTTGAAAATATTTTAAATAATAGTAAGCACTTAAAGCATTTACTGTACTATGGCACTTGAAAAACTGTTTCTTTGTAGATATTTATTCAGCTGGATTTCAATATAAAACTCAATTTACAATATAGTAAACGTTTCTCTTTATATTGTAACCGAACCAATAGTCAATTGACCTGAACAACCCCAACCTAGACCTAGCCCACCAGCGTGTGGGTAGCGAAAGCTTATGGAATGTGATCGCAGACTGAAAACCATGGGTAATTGAGTTAGGAATGTCTGACCATAGTAGAGATAAGATCTGAATTGATTGTGTTTACATGGCATGCTGTGAGAGGCTGTACATAACTTAAAGAGGGCGGGCAGAGAGCAAAGCGAAATCTAATTTATTATATACCAGCTGCATACCAAACGATGCTCGATTTCTGTGCATTTTAAGGCTCTCTATTGGCTTCAAAGAAGCACCTATATGCCACGAGTGGAGTAAAGACTGCATACCCATTTTGTTATAGTGGTTGGTTCACTCTAGCCAAGTCACCTCTAGCTACCAAGCTACCCTAGCCAATTCAAATTAATCAATTACCAAAAGCAAACAATAATTGTTAATTCACTTTTCATGCCTTCAAGAGTGTATAAATAGAACAAGCTTTGGCACGCATGTCCACAGTTTGGCCAAAGTGACGGCTTCCGGAGCAGTCATGAGGCTTCTGCAAATTGTGATCCTGACCTTGATCTTAGCATATCCCGATCAGGTCTTAAGCGGCAAGAAAGTTGACAAAAAGAAGGAGAAAGAGAACCAAAATGGTCCTTGCGGCAAGCGTTATTTGCGACAGATTAATGGTAAATGCTATTACTTCGCGGTGAAAAAGGTACGTAAGCCTCTAGATGCTAACCAAGTTTGCAACTCAGTGCCTTAATCTCTGCTTAGATGAATTGGTTTGGTGCCCAAAACAATTGCCTGCGCAAGGGTCTCAATCTGGCCGATCTGTCCACACCGGAGGACTACAAGGCCGTACTTCAGTTTCTGGGCTCGCGTGGCAACATGGAGGATTATTGGTTCGGTGGCAATGACTTACAGTCCGAGGGTCGCTTCACCTACATCAGCAATGGTCGCTTAGTTCGTTTTCTAGGCGAATCCGGTACGGTGGAGGCCACACATCGATCCAATCTGGATGATTGCCTGGAGGTGCGTTTGCGTGAGAATAACACCGTGGTCACCGATGACAATTGCCAGGAGAGTCAGTATTTTGTGTGCGAGAAAACGGCCATTAAATGTGCCGTGCCCACCAAAACTACGGCAGATAATGTACAGCACAGTCACGAGCATCTGCATCATTTCCATCACGATCCCTCAAAAGTTGAAAAGGAAAAGGAGGGGAGTGCGGAAAGCGATTCGCGACCGGCTGATAATACGGATTCAACGGAAGTTGGGAAATCACAGGAGAAGATTAAGGGTGAAGCCCAAACTAATGGCACCCTGGAAGTTACTAAGGCTCCGGAGGGCGGAGAGACAGCTTCGCCTGGAACTGGTGCGACTGCAGAGGAGGGTGCAGCAACCACACTTCCGTCACAAGCTTCAGCGGCAGTTGATGCCGGGGCAGCCACCACAGTTGCTACTGGGCAGAGTGAAACGGCTGGAGAGACCACAGCCGTGGCTTCAGGCAATGTAGCAGAGACTACGGCGCCGACGGTAGGTGCAGCCGCACCAGAGGGAGCTCCTGCACCTGCCGAGCCCGCCCCCCCACCAGCAGGGGCACGCGCTCCTCCACCACTCCAAATCCCACCAGCATCAGCTTTGGCTTTCGACTAATCTTAAGGAATCGTTGAATCTTAGAATGAGATAATGACAAACTAATCTAGAAGAATAAATGAATAAAGCGAATGTTTTGTCTACCAACAAAATGTTGCTGTTTATTCTAGTTTCATGCTATTTATAAAGTGAGGAATATGTAAAAAAAGGGAGAGGGTATTCCCTCGTTTACTTTGTTATGGGAAATAAATATAGAATAATGGTAAGACCTAATACACAGTTTAAGCATAAGGCATATTTATGGAAAGGGAATCATCTCCGACCGCATAAAGTTTATATAATATATTCTTGATCTGTTGCGATTCTATTCTTAAGAATTTTTTAACTTTCTTGAAAGGAAAAGATGGAAGGAAGCTAACTTCGGCTAGGCCGAAGTTTGTATACCCTTGCAGCACTAATTCTAACAAACTAGTTTTTCTCACAAAGACTAATTTTCTGACTCTACTTTTCTATGACAGCTAAACTATATAGATGTCCGATTTTAACCAAAATTGGTGGAGTCATGGAAAAGCATAGCAAAGTATGAAATATAAAGTTTGGAGGCGTTTTCTTTAAAAACCAAAAAGTTTTTCTCACAAAGACTACTTTTCTGACTCTATTTTTCTATGACAGCTACACTATATAGATGTCCGATTTCGACCAAACTTGGTGGAATCATGCAAAACTAGTAAATACAGAGTTTGGAGGCATTTGCAATAAAAACAAAAAAGTTTTTCTCACTAAAACTAGTTTCTTGACCGATCATTCCTATGGCAGCTATAACATATAGTCATCCGATTTTGACAAAACCTTAAAGAATTGTGTAAAAGCTTACAAAATAAATATATGCCAATTTTAAAGAGGTTTGCATTGAAAACAAAAAAGTTTTTCTTACCAAGACTAGTTTTCTAACCTTACTTTTCTATGGCAGCTATACCAAATAGATGTCTGATTGCAAACAAACTTGTCAGAATCGTGCAAAAGCATAGATAAGTAGTAAATACGAAGTTTGGAGACGTTTGCATTGAAAACAAAAAAGTTTTTCTCACTAAAACTAGTTTTTCGTTCCTATGGCAGCTATATGTTTTAGTCATTTGATTTGGCAGGTTCCGACAAATGTGTAGCGTATTTGTACCAGAAGACTTGGTGCAAAGTTTGGTGGCGATAGCTTTAAAACTGACGTAGGAGATAGCATAGAAACAGACGGACAACACCAAATCAACTCAGCTCCTCATGCTGATCAAGAATATATATACTTTATGTGGTCGGAAATGCTTCCTTCTATGCGTTATAAACATTTGGACAATTTCAATATATAAAAAGGTTATAAAAAGGTTTAACTGGTTAGCTAAAACCTTTTATTCAATGAATGAGTATAACTATGTTTGTGTTAGTGGTATATATGGGTCATTGCATGTAATAGAATGACCCATATATCTTTAAGGAAAGTCAAAGCCTGATGCACAGACAGCAGCTTCTCCAATATAAAGCACAATTTAAAGTGCTGCTGAACTGCTGCTGCCTTATTTGCTCAGTACATTCAACCAAATGTAAAAACATGCTTTTGCCAAACATTCGCACCTCACCTTTTCAGTTGTGGTCTCATGGGATGCCTATTGCATACCAAAGAAATTCTAAGAAAACTATACAAGTTAATCACACTGGCTGAGTATTCGCCACGGGACACCATATCTTGATATTTTCAGGCAAACATTAATCTTGATAAATAAATAAACACCCCCAAGAGAATCCAACGAACAATAAATTGTTTAAAAAAATGAAATCAAATATGTTTATGTAAGCTGTGTACCAGGTTCTAAGGAAAATTAAAAAAAAAAACACACTCCATGGATTCTAGAAATTTATAAGCTAATCTCTTATAGAAATTCTATGACTTTTTGTGTATTGACTTATCAACAGAATTTAATGGGACTATTTGTATACGCTTACTCATATTTACTTACATTTCGATGCATCTGTTTGGCATTAAAAGGAAACAGATAGAATATAAATAACACACACACACACAAAAAACACTTATATATCATCATAAGGCTAAAATAAAAAACTATTTCAAGAATTTGCAACCACTTAGTTAGGTTTTTTTCGTTATCGAATTTTCCCACATTCTTCAAAGCAAAGAAAACGCAGATATTCTATTGAAATTTTTGCACAAATCTTAGGACCAGAAATTTATCATAACTAAACACAACTCACAAGACATAAATATATATATGGAAAATTGTATTGTGTGCATGTTTCGGATACTGCTATAATTATACATATACACACACGCACACACATCACATCATTTTGGGTGTGGGTTGTGTCTAAGAGAAGAACAACTTATAGTTCATATGAGGAATATACTTTTATATATACAAACTGCGCCATAATTGGCTTACGTAGTACATCATCACCATCAAGCCACAGTAGAGTAGCACACAATTAAATTTGCTATTGCGACTTGGTTGTGGGAAACACCCCAATCCCAATGGATCCAGCTGCTGCTGCTGCTGCTGCTCTACTCCTTTTCGATGATGATGTAATGGTCCTGTGGTCATACACAAGTACAAGGTGTTGTCCTCATGTCAAACATTTGAAACGTTTTTCCTATTCACTTTGCATATTTTCTAATTTTGTTTAAACTTTCACAAAGTATTTGAATGACTTTTACCTGATATCGAGCTGAACATATTGAAGGTTTTTTTTTGGGGTTTTGTGTAATTTAGAACAAATTTGTATTCCAATTTCAATATGGAAACGGTTGTACTTTGTTGTTGTTTTGGACTTGATTGGTAGTCAACTCTAATTTTGTGTTTCAAGTTTTTCTTTTTGGTTATACGCGTTTATTTTTAAACGTCCGACAGCGTCGAGAGCACAGATACGTATAAAGTCCAAGCGTAGCGAAAGTAGCTGTTGAGACATGAACTCAGAACACGTTGCGGTATGTGTGTGTATACCCTAACGTTGCAGAAGGGTATACGCAAATTGAGCGACAGTTGGCATCAACTGTCAATGAAAATATCAGAGTTTTTCGTATGGAAACAAATTCATTTAGCATCTCATTTCCGTGCTTTAGGCCAGTGGGCATATAGATTAAGCATTCAGTCATTATTTCAGTGAAAATAGTTGAGTGTTTCAACCGCAAACCGATATCAATTTCGAGATGGGTGAAAACTAACGCAGTTTTAGTGCTTCTCAGATTGAATATTACACTTGTTTGATATCTCATTTGAGAAACATTTACGAGATCCCAAACAGGGAAAATACAGCTTTAACTTGTACCTGTCATTTTTGTGAGCAGACAGCACAGAAAACAATTTGTTCACCATCCGCTTCGCTCTGTACTTTGCCTCAGACAATTTTGTGTGAGAAAAGTTGATTTTGAAAAGATGTAGTAGATATTCGATAGTTTCTATTCGATAGCGATTTATCTTTTTTAATATTGATGAAGAGCCAGGGATGCAAACCACTCGAATATAAAGACTGGTTCGGTTCAGTGGTTCAGACAGTTTCTGAACCGCCGGTTCGGTTCATTACATGGTTTCTTAAACTGACTGAGCCGCGGTGCCGGTTCGGTTCAGTGGTTCACAAAGGAACATTATGATTTCTATTGTCATGTGACTTTTGCACACTTTCAAATTGAATTCCTAAAATCCATTTGAAGATGTCCGGATCTTCGAAAACAGAGAATGTCGGCTAGAAAAGATTAGAATAGAAAAGTGTAAGAACTCCCCTGGTTGGGATTGAATTAAGGTGAAGAAATATTACAGAAAATTCCAAATATTGTCCACTAGATGAAAGAATGTAGATTGATGGTATGTATATTAAGAGATCGGGGGGCAATTACAGAAGACTTGTTTTTACATTTTCGTCAAGTCATCCTTAAAAGTTCCGGCATCGGTAAGAATTTAGAGAGTCAAACGAAATGTAGTAAAATGATCTTAGGGCAACGATTCAAATTCCCAAATTAATAAGTATCATTGGCTAGAGGAAAGCGAGTCCCGTCTTAAAACTCGTCAGAGAACTGAACCGAACCGAACCGTTTTTATTTGTGGTTTTCGGTTTGGTTCAGCAATTCTAAAAGGAAGCCTGTTCGGTTCGCGGTTCGGTTCACCAGCTGGAATAAGCAGTTCAGTTCGGTTCAGAACCGGTTTGCATCCCTGTGAAGAGCCCATTGCTACATTAAGGCGAGCGAATTGGAAGACCAAGGTTAGTATATGCCATCATCATCTATGTATAATTTGTATTTTTTAATGCCTATAGCCTAACTATAGCCTTATACGAAAATGTTCCACTAGTTTATACACTTGTAATATTTCTAGAATTCATATATTGTTGGCTGCCAATTTTGTATATTTTATTTCTTATGTGTAAAGAGTATACAAACTTCGACCTAGTCTTTCATTCAATTGACTGTCCATCGTTTGTGTGGAACTTGTTTACTTTGAGAGCTGCCTTGCGGCATGTTAGGTAAATGGCGTTGCCAGATCAAAAGAAATTGGTTCTGAACTTTGCTAGACCGTTGAATTTGACAAGTGGTTTGGTTAAGAGCTTGCATACAATTATTTGGCTTGAAAAAAGCCAGTTTTTAAACATTTCTCCCGAGAAGACCTTTTAATTGTTTAAAACAAAAATTTGTACACTTATTAAGTTGACTTTCAACTGTATTTTAATATTTTTTATGTGTAATAATTATAAATGGAAAGCTGCTACAGCTGATATCAAAAATGGTGCCTTGCGGGGTGCATGATATCTCTGAACTTGTTCATAAAAAACTAAAAAATCCAAACGGATTTCGTTAAAGAATTGTTGAATCTGATACTAAGTTGAAGGCATTTATTTCATAGAAAAAATATTGTATATTTGTATAAGTTTCTAACTATTTTACACAATAGTCTTTGCGTTGCTGTCGTATGACAGCATTCAGTTTGAGACACTGTTGTCTCAGGTTATCATTATCGCCCTTAAGTATCTCAATGGTTTCCTCCTGTCGCTGAATGGTTTGATGCACCCTATAAACATTAGTTTGAAGTAATATTCAAGTAGAAGTTCGAGCTGAAGTCTTACCTCTTCTGTAGCTGCTCCATTTCCTGTTTATGTCGTTCATTCAGCACACTCAGCTCACTTTGTATGTCTGCATTGAGATTATCGCGTAGTTTATCGCGTTCATGGATAATATCGCCGCACATTTTCTTGCTGTGTCCCAGTTCGAGCTGTAGCTGCTGAACCTCAGCCTGGGCATTGCGTACCTGGGCATCGGCCTCGGCCAGTTTGCCACGTGTATCCGAATATTTCTCTCTCAAAGACTTTTCCACACTTTCCGCCAGGTTGAGGTCCTTTTCAAACTTCTCTTTGAGGCGGCTGTAGGAAAATGTTAGAAATTGTATATAAGTTTAGGTAGTTGGCCAGTGACTTGCCTTATTTTCAGTTCCTGCTCCTGGCCGCTTTGTAAGGCATCGGCCTCCATGCGCACCACCAGTTCATCCAGCTGACGATCTCGCTCCAGGCGATAATGCTGCCTAATGGCATTCTCCTTCTCTGCCTGGGCCAACTTGCACTTGTTCTCGTACTCAGTCTTCCACAACTCAAAGTCCGCCAGATACTGCTGCTCTATGGTATTGATGCGATTCTGATATTTCTCCTCCTGCTTGGCCATTTTCTCCTGCATCTCGAACTTGGCCTGTTCCAGTTCGCTGTCCTGTTCACGCAGCGTCTCCTGGCGCCTGGCCTGATAGTCGCTTTCCTTTTGCCTGAGCTCGGACTGCAGGCGTTCGCGTTCCAGGGCGAAGTCTTCGCTTAGCTTTTGACGCTGCTCCGCCTGGGTCTTTTGCTCCTCCTCCAGCTGACGCTCGAAGCGTTCACGTATGGCCGTGCGTTCCTTTTCAATGATCGATTCACGATCTTGTGCACAACTCTCACGTATGCCGGTCTCAATTTGTTCATGCTTGAGGCGAGCCTCTTCCAGTGCATCCAGCAGTTCCATTTGATGTGTGCGTTTCAGTTCGGTGATTTCACGCTGATGACTGCAGTTCATTTTGTTGATCTCCGCCTCAAGACCCTTGACTGTAAGCTCCTGTGGAAGGGACAGTGTTAGAGAGAATGAATGAAGAACATTCATTTTCTGTTGAACAAACCTTAATTTTCTTGGTATTCTCGCGCACCCAGCGTTCGCGACGTATTTTCTCCGCCGCCTGTGTGGTCTCCTTGGCTCTGGTGAGTTCCGTGTCCAGGCGATGTTCCCAGGCCTGATTCTGACTCTCCAGGCGTCTAGTCAAAGCAGCCACCTTCTCGCACAGCGAACCCTTATCTTTTAGCAATTGTTCAATGAAACCCTGATGCCGTTTCACCACCTCCTCGTAGTGTTTCTTCTGATCACGCATTTTGGAGGCACTATTCGATTTTTCAGCACGCAACAATTTCTGCCTTTCGCTGCGTAGTTGCAGGACATGCTCCTTGGACAGATGTATGGCATTGGCCAGCTCATTGGCACGTAAACTTAAGGCAATAACACGACGCGCCAGCTGATGATTAGGCAGCATCAACAGCTCCGAAAGTCTTAAGATAAGTGAATAAATTCCATTGTGATATGTTTGGTTTTTTTGGCGAATTTGTTTGCTTACTTGGGTACTTCATCGGTGACATCCGGTTCGACCACAAACTCTACTTCAGAGCGATTGCTATCGGGCATGGAACGTCGTGTTTCCATGAGAGTTTTATCGCAACTACTTTCCACATTGTTCAAATAGGCCAATATATCTCTGAGGTATGGGAGAACAGGGTGACAGTTAGAAACGGATTTGAGGGTTTAATGAACTACTCACTTGTACTTGTCACCACTCTCGGTATTGGAGCCTTCATTCAGACTCACCGTTTCAGCAGTCTCACAACGTGAATCCAATTTCAGATTCAGTTCGCTGGGGAGACGTTCCGAATAGTTGTCTGTTGAAAAGAATATAGAAGTTACGATATGGAAACTTAAGAGCGGATATTCGTGATATTCAAGTATAAATGATAAAACTATAAAAACTTGGATATGTTCTTTGTTACAAGCATATTCTAGTACATATTATCCAAGGAATACTTACAGTGTGACAAAACTATAAAAACTTGCATATGTTGAATGTAAAATTAAACTCCAAGTTCAATATTCCAAATACGATATTAAAAAAATATATTCAACTATTAAAAATGCATATTTTTGTTACAAGCGACAATTTAGACAAGTTCTACGATGCAACCATAATCAAAATACGGTACCATATAGAAAATACGATATTAAAAAAGCAAAGAAAGTTCAATTAGTATCATGAAAATGAGAAGTTGTAAGTTTTGGCTCGAAACTTTAAGTTCGAACTACGAATTACGATATGAAAAGCACGAAAATTTGTACTTATTCCCAAACTGAATACACTTTTTCAAAGTACGAAACGATATTCGGGCGAAATGGCAACATTTGCCATGTGACTTTCAAAGTTTTCTAATGTAAATACAAGTACCTATAAATATTACGATATTCAAGCTTAACAAAGTATCAAGAAAATTAAAATTTTTAAGTTTTATAAATCACAGAAAATCCCAGCATTATAAAAAAAGATATTCAAAATAAATAAATACGATATTTGAAATACGACATTCAAAATACGATATTCAAAGCACTATATCAAAACGATATTCACAACCGAATTTTCCAAAAATAATGAATAACAACATCAGCCATGTGACTTTCTAAGTTTTCTAATATAAATACAAGTACCTATAAATATTACGATATTCAAGCTTAACAAAGTATCAAGAAAGTAAAAAATTTTAAGTTTTATAAATCAGAGAAAATCCCAGCATTATAAAAAAAGATATTCAAAATAAATAAATACGATATTTGAAATACGATATTCAAAATACGATGTTCAAAGCACTATATCCAAACGATATTTAAAATCGATTTTTTCAAAAAATAATGTTCCAACAAAGAGTTTCTTTCTCAAATTACGATATTCGAATATTAGAATATATCAATCTCACTTTCTTTTCTACCATTTCCCTAACCTCACCTCTCTTCTTATCCTCCTCGATTTCCTTGATAACTGACACTATTTCATCGTACGTCGAATCCCTAGAATCCTCGTCATTCGACTTCAGGGACAACTGTGAGTTGCTATCATTGTCATTCGTCTCATCCAATCCATCTAGCGCCTGCTTGAGCTGTCGTGGCTGCAGCTGAACCATTGCCTGTTTCTGGTCCTGCATGCTCATCCAACTATCAACCTTATCCAGATTATATTCACTCAATTTACGTTCCTCTCGCAGATTGCCCACGCTAATGGCCTTCTTCAACTTGCCCGGATTAATGCTGCCGGAGCTACTCTTCACAGGCTTGGCCTTTTGATTCCTGTTCGAGACCTCAGCGCTGGCTGGCTTAACGTTTTCCTTCTTTTTGCCCACAAATGGTGGAGCAGAAGCTACTTTCAAATAATTATTGATAACCGACTCGGAACTGGCATTACTATACGAACGTCGATCCTCCTGAACCAGGGGCAGGAAATTGTTCTCTGAGCCAAAATTACGCACTGACGAGCTGGCGCTGGTGTTATGATTGGCTATGGCACCAACCAGATTCTTATTCTCCGAGAGATTATTCTGCTTCTCCTTAACAGTGGGTGCATATTTGTCCAGATAGTTGTTGAGGGGCTCCAGAGGTTTGGGACCCGCCACCGCCTGCTTGTACTCCCGTATGACATTCAGTTCGGGTGTGGGTGGATTCTCGATGGCAGCGAAGCGACAACTGGTGGCCTGGCAGGCACACTTGACCTCAGTTGAGGTGGAAGCTTCATTGGTGCTATTGGTGGAGGAAGATCGTGTGCTGCAAGTACAATTCTCCGAGGGGCATTTGGGATACTCATAGGTTTCGGCTAGAACTTCTCCCGTGGCCGTGGCCGAAGAGCCAAAGTGCACGGTTTTCTTTTGTATAGAGGCTTCTGTTGGGGTTTCCACCTTCTGCAGAAAACTGGGCAGTGTTAGTGGACCCGGCGCAGAGATACTAGAGCGTGCCTCCTGCTTATCATTATCACAATCGCTGGAGTCCAGATCATTGCTAAGACTGCCATTTGGTTTACTAAACGACACACGTCCGGGTAGATCAGGCTTGGCTGTTTTCTGCAAAATCTGACCCTGTAGCTCCCAGTTGTGCTTATCGCCTGGCATATTGACCAGATAACGTTCCAGCTGCTGTTCTCCCTCGCTGTGATGCGTCGATTTCTGTGAGAAATCCGACTCGGAAGAAGTGCAGGTACTGCGACACAACCAGCTACGCTTAATGGGCTCCTCCAGCAGGGACTTGAGCAGGTCGGTAGAAGAAACCTGACGCTACAAATGCAGATGGTAAACACTCGATACACCAAAGGACTTACCAACACTCACCTGCTTGCTGGAGTCCTTGTCGCTAAAGTAAATGCTAAACCTGCGCCCAAACTTGGGATCCGCCGACTGTGGCCTGCCCAGAAATGGTGAGGAGCGACTACGTTGCTGCAGGAAGTTGGCCGAACGTGGACGAAAATGCGGAGCCGAGTTGTGTAGCGTTGTGAGCGAGCGACTGGTGTACTTGGGCTTCGTTTTCTGTCGTGTGGCAAGATTTATCTATGCCGCAGTAAAGTAAAAGTCTATAGATAGAATTTAGAATTTACAACAGCTCGAACCACCCACCTGCGAGCCTTTAAGACATAGATCCATAATTGGCACAGTTGAGAGTACTTAGCAGAAAGGGACCTGCCTCATCTAGACTGCCAGGCCATGGCCAACTGAGCTCTGGCCACCAACTGAAATCAAATGGTTTGTTTTGGCCAAAAACCCATGGGAAAAATCATCCCCTTACTTGGTTCTAGTATCGATTAAACGCACATGTCCGGCAGGACAGGTGTTTATATTTTTGGTGCTGTGTGTGGAAGGAATATTGGTCAGCTCTACCAACCCCAAGCGGCGGTCTAGGACTTGTTGTTGACATGACAACCGCGTCATAACACACCACTTGGCAGACATCAGGCAGGTGGACACGTGCCGAATGATTCACTATCAAACATTGGGTTTAAACTGCCATTGTGTGAGATAAGAACACATTTTTTATCTTATTTTATAATTGTTTCCCAGGCCACACCTTTCCATCAATCACATGAACACCTCGCCAAAGAAGTGATTAATGAACTGTGTTAGGTAACCGTTTTGGCTAAGGGCAAACACCAGCGGAGCTCAATGCCGTTGATTTGGCCAAACACTTTCGTATTTCATTCATCAATTGCATTGAGAGGCAGGAGAAGTGGACTTACTTAGCTGAGGCTGCCTTAGCTGCATAGATCTAAGCTTTGGTTTTGCATTTGGCATTTTCTTATGTAGTTACTCAAAATGTATTATAAATTAGTGGCTTATCTCTGAGAAACAGTTGGAATTGCCCGTTCTATGGTATTTATTGGTACCAACTACACATGTTTTTGTACAGTCAACATCTTAGGCTGGACTTGGACTTCATCAACAACAGTTGTAAATTAACAGATACTCTTAAAGTTCAAATTAAAGTTGATAATATGGGTATAGCCGTGCCATAAAAGTCCGGTGAATTTAACAATCGAACTGCAGTAAGGCATATTTACACTCAAAGGAATGGCTGCCACAAAAAAAGAAGCGAAATCGCCCCAAAAGTTAGAAACCATATAATAAAGAGTGATTTTTCAGCAGTTTTCGGCTTGAATTTTAAAACATAGAAGAAAGCTAACTTGCATTACCTTTTTCCAATCAATTTGAAGGTCATTTCCACTGAAAACAAAAAGTTTTTCTCACTAAGACTACTTTTCAGACTCAACTTTCCTATGACAGCTATACCATATAGATGTCCGATTTTGACCAAACTTGGTTTAAGCATGGGCAAGCATAGCAAACTAAGAAATACAAACTTTAGAGGCGTTTCCATTGAAAACAAAACAGTTTTTCTTACTAAAACTAGTTTTTCGACCGATCGTTCCTATGGCAGCTATATGCTATGGTCATCCGATATTGACAAAACTTTGTATAATTGTGTACAACTACATAAAATAAGCAAATGTACAAATTGAAGATGCTACCATTAAAAACAAAAAAGTTTACCCCACTAAGACCATTTTTTAAACCTATCTTTTCTATGGCAGCTATACTATATAGATGTCCGATTTTGACCAAACTTTGTAGAATCATGCAAAAGCCTAACCAACTAACCTGTACGAAATTTAGAGTCGATTCCATTCAAAACAAAAAAGTTTTTCTCAATAGAACCTCTTTTTCGACCGCACATTTGTACTGCAGCTATATGCTATAGTCGTCTGATTTGAACAAAACTTTGCAGAATTGTGTGAAAGCAAAACAAATAATTAAATGCCAATTTTAAGAACATTGCCACTGAAAACAAAAAAGTTTTTCTCACTTAGACTACTTTTCAGACTTCACTTTTCTATGGCAGCTATACTATATAGATGACCGATTTTGACCAAACTTGGTAAAATCATGGGAAAGCATAGCAAACCAAGAAATACCAAGTTTGGAGGCGTTTCCATTGAAAACAAAAAAGTTTCTCTTACTAAAACTAGTTTTTCAACCTATCTTTCGTATGACAGCTATGTGCCAGGGTCATCCGATCCGGTAGGTTCCGACAAATGTGCAGCGTATTTGTACTATAAGACTTCGTGCAAGGTTTGGTGAAGATGGCTTTCAAATTGACGGAGGAGATTGCATTAGTATAAACAGCCGGACGGACGGACAGACGGACATGGCTAAAATCAATTCAGCTAAGCGTGCTAATCAAGAATATATATACTTTATGTGGTCGGAAATGCTTCCTTCTATGCGCTACAAACATCTCAAAGCATCTCCGACCGCTTTCTTCTAAACTTTATAAAACCCTTTGCAATTTCGTACTCGATTATTGAAAATGGGCGTTGTCGAACTTTCCAATGATACTATAACTACAAGGTAGCGCAATGCGCAGATTTGATAATCTGATGGCAAACTGTTATATGTATACATCTACTCTATAGTTGTCAAAATGCAGTTTTTATTTTGCTGTGCATTCCCAAGGGTTTTTTATGTGTTTTCAGCCCTGGGGTTCAATATTTACTCTGCATCCGAAAAGGCAATTTCGGCTATTATTCCTTGTAGTTATTGTTTAATGGAACTTTTTTAATATTGTGAATACAACTGTACTTTCCGAACCTTAAAAGAGGGACATATACATATACAAATACTAGAACCGACTAATTTCTTACATGTTAGTAAAAAAAAATGCGTATTTTGCATTCTTTAAACCAGAATTATACTTCCACAAACTTATATTTCCCAAAATCGGGATTTGAAGTACCTTTTCCGGGACTTCAAATAAGAAAACCATTCCACTCATCACTCTACATAAACGTAAATATGTTTATCAGGGGGTACCAAAATGCTAGGCTGTTAGATTAGCAGACAAAAGATGAGAGATTTGAAACCGACTGTGCAAGGCCAAGTGGAAATAATGCGTTTGGTTTTCCTATACTAAAATCTAGTAACCGACATTATTCTAATCACTTTTCATATAAATTCATTCTTGATTACACGAAAATCTCTAGAGATTTCTCCAATAAACAGACATGGATTCCTGGAAATCTGTAGCATACTTTTAAAAGCGGATGTTTTTTCCTAAAGTTGGGAACAAATGTTGATGGATTCCTTGGATCCCGTATAACTTACCTTGCCTGGTTCTTAAGAGCATATCTAGGCACATGTGTGCCACAACATTGGCTTGACTTTTGTTTTAAGTAATAATTTATTTAAATAAAGCAAATGGTTTTTTCTTTCTTCTTTTGTAAATTTAACGTAGTTAGGTCCGCCTCAATGGCTGCTCCACACACCCCACTCGATCCTCGATACTGACTTGATGCACGAAGCATAAAATTAAATTTGGCAACATTTCTTCATCATAAACTTAGCCGCTAACACAAAATACACAGGTTAATAATGGTTTTTTTTTTTTGTTAATAACAATTGCACTACATCCGGGCCGGATCACTCCTCTACTCCTCGGCGCGCAGAACGGGCGTCACCTGCACATTCTGATTATGCTCGTCGGCCTGGATATCGAATTTTAGTTTGCTCAGCTCCTGAAGTGTTTCATCAGCTGGAGACGTCTCCGAAGTGATCTCGGTTACCACCTTGACTGGACTGCCACCCAATTCTTGGGAGAAGCTAACCACTGTTTTGGGTTCATAGTTAACACCCAGGGCGCCGCTGGGATCGGGAGCAGGTATGCTGGGGCCATCGCTGGTGTGACCATTGGTATGGGAAATGGTTATGGACTCATCAATGCCATTTTGGTGTGGCTGGACAGGCTCTAGCACCTCCACCTGGGCCTCAACGGGAGCGGGCGTGGGTGTGGGTAGGTTAACCGGCTCTGATTTGGACTCCACCACAGCTACAGGTTCAGCCTCTTCCTCGCCGGCTACGGCCTTGATGACCTCATCTATGGCCTTGGCCACCTCCTCGGAGGCCACTTCGTCTTCAGGGTCAGCATGACCATTGGCCTCACTATGACCATTGCTCACAATTGGCTGCTCCTCGGTTATCAGGGCAGAGGTGACCACAGCCGTCACCTGTGGCTGCTGTTCCTCTTCCTCAATCCTCTGCGGAAACGGTGCTGGCATCTCCAAGGACGGCACTATGGCCGGACTGGCCATAGTCTCAACAAATGAGGTGCGATTGGTTGAATCTGGTGAGATCAGTACATGGGTAAAGTAACCACTGCGACGATTCTCGAAATCCAACACATTCTCCTTGGCCAAACGCTCCTGGATGCGTCGCTGACGTCTTATGAACTCGGGCACATTCTCATCCTCCGCCTCGACAGGGGTCAAAGGATCAGCTACTTTGGGACGACGCAGCACCACTTTGGCTGCCTCATTCTCGGCCGTGCCGTTGGCATTGGCATTGCCATTCCCATTTGCATTGCTCAGGGCATTCGAGGGCTGAAACACGCCATTGAACTTGGTGCCAATGACAAATTTGTGGGTGCTGCTGCTGCTGGGATTGACACTCTTGTAGGCATTGTAGTTGTTGTTGGCATTCGGTTGCGGCGACACTGGCCTGTCATTGCCATTCTCCTCGCCTTTGGCGGATCGGGCTATGGTGAAGTTGGGCTTGCCGTGGTTAAGCAGCAGCTTGGTGGCCGGCGAGGGGCTCTTGTCGGGCAACGGAGAGGGCAGACCGTTGCGTAGCTGTATGCTCGGCTTGTTGCTGATTGTCTCGGCCATGTCGATGTCTTTGGAGCGCTTTTACTTTCCGTTTCCGTTCGATCGATCTTTCGCTGGTCTAACGGTGCTGTGAAATATATATATTTAAATTCAGCAAATTAGTGAAAATACAAAAATGTGCAAAAATTAATGCAAATTATTTTATAATTGCCAAATGAGTCAGGCTAACGTTTTCTTATCGCTACAAGCACACAAACACACACAGAGAGATTCGGAAATGATGGTTTTTTTAACTCAAGTCTGAACCGGATGAATCAAATCAAGAAGCTATCATAATCAGAATCATGAATCATGAATAAATTTAAGTATAAATTTTAATTGCTTGCAAAAGATTTTGGAAATGGGTCACAAAGTAGCCTTTGTGTCAAGATTTAACGACATTCTTAAACTTTTAAGGGATATCGATCAAATATCGTGTTGAAAAAGCGTAGCTGGGTTTCCCCTTGAAGGAGTCCCCTCCACATTTTACAACTCATCCCCATATTCTCTCATATTTTCTCTCATATTTCTTATATCCAACATAGGAGAGCTATTTTGACAGAGGTTACGAATGGGTTCAGGATGGTGGGGCATGGTTATAAAGCAGCGGTGGGCATGCCCTTGCTTCTATTGCTTCCATTACTTTGAGAGTTATTTTGTAAAAGCTTGGTTTCACCTAACCTTCATATTGCTAGCATACACCTCGCTTTCGTTGTCAGCTGAGGAGGGAAATTTAAGCAAAGACGAAGAAACTAGAAAGCTGTCATCGCACCTTTCGGCCTAATACGAGTAATAGTTATTTTCCCTAACTGTGTATACAAAAGTGATCCTCCGCTGAGGGCTGTATATGCCTCATGTCTATAGCTAAGCACATATGGGCAATGTCAACATTGTGATTGTGATTTCTGCCCACCACTGCTTTAATACAAAAATGAGCCTTTTGCTGAGGGCTGTATATGCCTCATGGCTATAGCTAAGCACACATGAGCAATCTCAACATGCAATTGTGATTTGTGCCCACCACTGCTTTAGTATTGGAAATGTTGACCAAAAACTGTTATCAGTATTCAAATTTCTGAGTAGTAAATAGCTTTTGGAAGCTGACCTCAAAATTCATAGGAAAAACCACAACATAGCTTCTGATTCTTGGCTGGCATTGGAAACTTAAGACTTAAGCTTAAAACTTTCAAGATTTTTCCATATATGAAAACTATTTTGGTTGGAAGTGTAAGAAATTTGGACTTTAAATACTAAACTTAAGAATACATTAAAGTAATATTCATATTATTTTGCCTATTTACTGGTCTAATACTACCGCAGCTAAGCAAACTAATCACCTTGTCACACACTACAGTTATTGACTTTCGGTAGCAGCTTGCCATTTGTTATTGTTGTTTTGTTATCGTTTGACTAATTATATAACAATTGACAGTGTCCACTGCCAGGGTCGTTCAGTTCCACTGCCAAATAAACGCCAATGATTGTTTATAGAGCTTTGCATGCTTAAATATCAATTAGATCTATCAATTGGAAAATTTTTTGGATGAACCTCCGTTCAGATCGATCAAGTGCATGTGACTGACTGTTCGACTGACCAGCCAACAGCAGCTATGCCTATCACCTAGCCAATTCTTATCAAAAAGTTGGCGATTGAAAACTGATACGACAACAACTTTCATTGCCAAGCTATATATCATTGCCCACTGTTGGCTCTTTGGGGTGAGGAGGAGGGGGCTGTAATTTAATTAAAGCCTGCAATTTATAGACCTACACAACGAGTACTCATAAATTCTAGACGCATTCAATTACGGGGCAAGCATTGAGGTCAAACTCAAAGTTTTATTTGATTTGTATTTCATTTGCGATTTGAGTGCTTGAAATTGTCACAATTGAAAGGTAAACATTCAATAAGAATGACTTTCAATGGGAACAGATGCTATTGGAAGCAAAACTATTGTAGTTGCTGGGTAGAATGTTTAATATTAGAATGTTTTTAACAATTTTTTTACAACAATAAGCTGTTATTCCTCATTAGACTGTGTACCGTATGTACACAGAGTATTTTAAGTTTGTGCAAAAGTATGTAACAGCCAGAAGGTAGCATCTCTGATCCTATAAAGTATATATATTCTTGATCAGCATCAACAGCCGAGTCGATATATCCATGATCTCATCCAGATTTCAGAGATGGCAAGAGATAAAGGCTTGACATTTATGGTACATATGCTTCTTATGTCTGCAGGCAGATCAAGTTTTTTTCAATTTTGGCCACGCCCCCTCCCGCCTCCGCAATTTAGAAAAAACGTCATATCTCCCACAGTTTTGAAGATAGATGGCTTGTTCCTTCTGGACATATTTAGTAATCAGGATAACTTATCGATCCACTGAAGAAATGGTGAAGATCGGATAAGCTGTTGTCGTGTTATGATCAAAAGACTGTTAACTTGTAGCAGAACATTACTTGAAATTACAGAAAAGGTCAACTTAAACTATTTAGTTAAGTAAAATATTTGATCTGTGAACATTTTTGTAGTCTAAGTTTGATTTAAGAAGCGCTGCTCTTCAAGAAGATTGACTTTCAAGCTTATTTCCTCCAGTTTTCCATTCAAAGTTCCCCCCCCCGAAGTTTTCACAATCATTCTCTCATAACATTTCTGTGTTTAAAAGTCCAATCTAGAGGTTAATTCATTGCACGTTTCTCCGCCAACTCATGCCTCAATCCAGTTCACCTTATGCAAAATGCTAAACAAAATCAACTGTATGCAATCCAAAGGCAATTTCAAGGTCAATTTATAAGCAATCATGCGAGTTCCCAAACTGCGAGAATATTATTTAAGTGTTTGTTTATTATTATTTTGTTTTGCTAAATTAAAAGTTGGCAATATTTGTTGAAATTATTTGCGGTACGGCTCTCTCTCGCTCTTCAACAGCTTCAAGTTCAATTGAGCAAAAAAACAAGAAAAATATTTGTGCCTAATTAACACCCCCCACAGCCACATGGCTAAGTAAGCCCGTCGGCAAAGTTAAAACACACACACACACACAATTATTTTGTTCGGTGTAGAGCGTTATTTTTGTTGTTTATGTTTACTATTTTTTTGTATTTTTTGGGGTTTTATCAGTTACAGACACAATTAAATAAAGAAAACGTAGTTGTGGTCGCACGTTCGACTGTTTAGTTTGTGGCATGAATAATTAAGTCACTATGTCAACTGAAGCGCAGCGATATAAACTTAAAAGCGAATGAGTCAGTTGCTATATAAAAAAACAAACTATAAAAGCTTAAGGGATTATTACATAAAGGATTACTGCAGTTTACAAACGATTTTATCTATGCAAATAAGGCTATATAAATTGTTTCTTAATCGTTTTTGTGTTTGTTTTGTGAAGTCAGAGCAAATATTAGATTCTAATTGTCGCAATTACTGTTTATTTTTATGAACAAAGGTAAAACTTGATGCAGTGCAGAGACTTGTAGTGCTCAGATTCTGATGATTATGAAAAGAATTTGAGAATTATCCGCAACCCACAATTATATGTAGAGCATATAATAATATGAAATTGAAACCACTTCAAATGATTTCTTAGACATTAATAGGTTAAGGTGCAGGTCTTCTTAGAATCTCTTGTAGCTGCTACACAGAGAAACGAGAAAGCCAAGCAAACTTCGTCTGTGCCGAAGTTTTTATACCCTTGCAAGTGCTCGCTTAAATATTTTCAAAAAAAGTACTATTTTTCCCATTTTCCGACCGATCGTTCGTATGGGAGCTATATGATATAGTTATCCGATTTGGCCAAAAATTTGTAAAATTATGTGAAAGCACGTGAAACAAAAAAATACAAAATTGCAGGATGCTACCATTAAAAACAAAAAAGTTTTTCTAACTAAGACTGTTTTTCAGACCTATCTTTTGTATGGCAGCTATACCATATAGTTGTCCGATTTTAATAAAACTTGGTAGAATTATAAAAAAGCATAGAAAACCTAGGAATCCAAAGTTTGCAGACGTTTCCATTGAAAAGAAAAAAGTTTTTCATACTAAAACTAGTTTTCGGACCGATTGTGCCTATGGAAGCTATGAGATATAGTCATCCGATCTGTTCGGTTCCGACATATTAGTAGTGTGCAGCAAAAAGAAGAATCTGTGCAAAATTTCAGCTCGATAGCTTTAAAACTGAGAGACTAGTTCGCGTAGAAACAGACAGACAGACGGACGGACAAAGCTCAATCGACTCAGCTCGTCACCCTGATCAAGAATATATATAGTTTATGGGGTCGGAAATGAATATTTCTATGCGTTGCAAACTTCTGGGCAAAATTATAATACCCTTTGCAAGGGTATAAAAAGAGAATATTTAAAACTTTCCATACCAATTGGATCTGTGTTTTATCTATGTACTGTTGTAGTGTTCTTGGGTTTAGTAAGCAAAGGTGAAAGGTATTCCACGGTGCTTATACCTACCCTATTCTTGAATGGGGATCATGTGTCTGAGCTCCGCCACATTCGATCCATCAAGATGCAATCAAATTCTTAGCTCTTTGTGCTCTTAACTGGTTTTCACAGTTAAGTTTACCTTTGTACTCTGGTAGACTTGATATAATGACCAAAACATACACCCAACAGTGACCGAAACAGTGCTTTTTATCAAATTTTGTATATTTTCTTATATCTACGCTTAAAGAAAACCGTAGAACTATTTGAGTACATTCTAGCAAGCTAAGAAATTGTTTAATATTATCGATTTTCAACACTATCAATGATTTTCCAACACTACTGCTTGTGTATTGGGTGTATAATTTACCAAGCTGTTTGAGACTTCAATCTATTACTGGCAGTTTAGCCTTTTTTTGATTTTTTCGATTTTATCCGAGTGCTTCAAGTTCATTGGTGTTATCCTTCACAATGGCAACTTTTATCAAAATGAAGGTTATAGTTTTTGGCTTTAATATGCACACCTTTACTTTCTTTCCACCTTATCGAGTGTGTCAGAGGAGTCTCTAGAAGGATTCTTCTTTATAATGTAATATTTATATGAGAAGTCAAAGACAAGCAATTTGAAACCGACTTTTCAAAGTGAAGTGGGTGCATTTCCATTTTTTTTCCATATGAGCTAACAACTGAACTCTACAATAAAGTCATTCAAGCCCAGTTTAAAATGCTCTCTAGATACTCCCAGAACAGACCAGAATATACTGAGTATATATATAGAATTTAATATCGCATCTTGACTAAATAAAGCCACAGAAAATTAAATAATTGCTTATAAAAATCCACCGAACCTTCTTCCAAATAGTTAAGGTCTGGCTTGGGCAGTTGAAGAAATTTTTTATAAGTTTGTGCAAAAGTATGTAACATCCAGAAGGAAGCATCTCCGACCCTATAAAGTATATAGTCTTGTCTTGTCCGTCTGTCTGTCCGTATGAACGCACAGATCTCAGAGATGGTAAGAGATAGAGGTTTGACATGTATGGGACATATGCTTCTTATGTCTGCACGCAGATCAAGTTTATTTTCAATTTTGGCCACGCCCCCTCCCGCCCCCGCAATTTAGAAAAAACGTCATATCTCCAACAGTTTTGAAGATAGATGGTTTGTTCCTTTTGGACATATTTAGTTAGCAGGATAACTTATCGATCCGCCAAAGGAATGGAGAAGATCGGATGAACGGTTTTCGAGTTATGATCAAAAGACTGTTTCTTGGTACAGAGTATGTTATAGTCGGGCTTGACCGACTTTCTTTCTTGTTGGTTCAGGGTTTGATACGAGGAACCCATATAAGCCCATAACCGAACCGGCTATCAGAAGTTCGGTTCAGGGCAGTTTTGCAGCCTTGGTTAGAACCAGTTGGGAATTTGAAACACAGATACGTATAAAATGATACGCAACTTTCGTGGTTAGTGATTCTATTTTGTGCTCAATTCAAAATAGTATATACTTGCATTAAGAGAAGTACTTGGTTCTCATTTCATCATAGTATTAGCGGTCTTTTTCCATCAAAGAATATTTTGTGCTTAGGTCAAGTGCTTCCAAGAACAAACATGTATTAGATTTTAAGTGCAAAACAGTATAAACTCTAAAGCAAATGATCTACAGTTGTGTGTACCTTTGATTTGGCACTTTTTCAGCAAAGGAATCATCTGAACCCTTAGAGATAAATGTAGATATTGTACTAAAGTGTCGTTAAGTCTGCTAAACTTAGCTAAAACTGTACCAGCAGCTGCTAGTGTACTAAAGCTTTGGCAAACAAAAAGTAGCGTTTTTTCCCATTTCTATTACCTAAACGCCATAAATAAGTTAAAGAGTCGCTGATTGAAATGTTTCTGGCCCCAAGTAGATATGAGTTTTGTTCTAAAAATAAACAACTATCAGACGAACCTTGTACACATTGTATACATATATAAAAAAAAAAGCGAAAGGTTTGATATTATGACCATGTTTTGAATAACAATACAATACGCATGGCTTTCGCGTATTAAAACTAAATTTCTCTCTCTCTTCTGCCATTTTCCAATATTCTCAACTTCAAATGTTTCGAATGTTGAGGTGTGAATTGGTATTTCGAGTTATGTTTGCCATAAATGTGGCGTCGTGTGTGTGCAGTGCGTTCGTCTATCCACATATATATAAATCAAATGGGTTTCATGGCCCCTTTTCTGCCGCTGGAAACCTTTTTTTTTTGGTTTAAGGTGTGTAAAGGTAAAGTATTGTGGTTGGCTGGTTACAGGCAGCAGAAACTCGGTCAATCTCTCGGCAATGTGTGTGTGTGTGAATTGCAATCTGTTACAGCTTTTAGTTGGAGTGGCTGGGAATTTTTTATTGCCCATTTTCTTAAGGCTACGTGTACTGCGGCATGTAATTCAAACAATTGCAACAGACGACAACAACTAATCTAATCTCGTTGCTTTTTTGGCCAAAAATGAAATATAGCCCAAAACCCCCCCCCACCCAACCGCGATAAGCAGCCAACATAATCCTGCACCTAGACTCGAATTTGTGATATATTATTACCTAATCATGTGATTAACAGCCCTCGAAGAAAAGCACTAAAAAACGCTACATAAAAAATAACCTCAAGAGAAAAAAAAGAAACATAAAAAGAAAGTGAAATCGCAAGTAGCTTTGCATAAAGAGTGTGAGGTCAAGGTACGCGCGTTTGACTCTTCGCTGGGTGCCATATTTGTTGTTTGTTAAAGGAAATTGAACCATTTGATTTTGTAGAACAGCAATTGGCCACACTTGGTCGTTTGAGCACTTTTTTAACGGTAAGACAAATGTCAAAGTCACGAACAATAAGCGGCTTTCATAGGGCCAACGCGTCGTATGAGCAATACGTGCAAAGCTGGCTCAGGCCACAACTTTACACGTTAGCAAATTAACAATTTTTGGCAACACACACACACACACAGAGAGAGACGCACCTATATATGTATAATCGCAGAGGGGAGCAGGGTCTAACTGTTCGTCCGATGCGTTACCGTAAAACGCCAAAACGTAACTGAAACTGAACCTCAACCAACTTCCAGACTGAAGTCAACGTCGTCACTGGTCGCTGTGGTCGTCGGCGTCGTCGTCGTCGCCATAGCCGTTGCTGTGTCGCTTGTTATCGCTCTGCTCGTGCGCATAAACTGGGCAAAAAAATCAAATAGTTTGAGAGAAGTTTGTGTCGCCCTTAGCGTGAAAGGTGCACGCTATTTATTTTCCTTTTTCCACCATTTAATTATGCATAATTTTTGGGTGACCAAACAAAACGGTTCAACTTAATGGCACTTCCGACATGGCACTTAGTCAGAAATTTGCTTAGAAAACTGGTTTACACTTGTGCCCAGCACGTGATCAAAGCGTTCATGAATATGCATTCTAGATGGGATGAGTAGGAGGAGAAGTAGTAGGCTTTTATCTCTTGTTTATTTGCACTAGAAATCCAGTGAGTCACATGTTTGCTTTGCTCAATAGGTGAGCTTTACTTGGACCCTATTGGAAATTGCTTCCCATTTAAGTGGGCCAAAGATTAGCATTGACTACACAATTATTGTCTATGTATTTATGGATTAAGTGAGGTGCTTGAGAATGTTTTGTTAACATTTTGTTAGGGGCCAAATCAACATAAATAGTAATAATTGAACAATAGTCAAAGCTTTGGGTAAAATTTCAAGTATTTTTGAATTTTCTAGAGGTTTCAGTACTATACTTTTCAGGGCTAGATTCAGACCTCAGCAGTAGGCATAATGGATAGGGGTCAAAGGCGAATCGCCATATACTTAAGTACAACATTTTCATAGGAAAAACCATTCCTATTACATTTTCTTAGTTTTAGAAAAAATATTTCCTAAGTTTTAGAAAGAAATAATAGAGGCAAGAGGGAAACAATAGAGGCAACATCGGCCCCCAAATAATTATTGGCATACGCACAAAACGTCAAAGATTCTCTTGGATTTCTAAGTCAAACAATCACCCGGCCTTATTAAGGACCTTAAGGTCTATGTGTGACCCCAACTGGGGTCAGCCGGAACTACCTAACATCGGTTTCCCCGAAGCAGCACGTTTAATTTTTACACATTTGAAGGTTTCAACTAAATTTCATACTATAATTTCAATTTCAGAGTTAGTTGAGTGACTTTCCGAGTGGACCAATAGATGGCGCCTCTAGTATGATCATTTGTCCGGCTTATTCTATTTCAGTTATGTGATGTATCTATTCGATTTTGACAATATTAATACCTGGCAAGTTTAAATACCGATTTTTCCTATAGCAGCTATACTATATAGATGTCCGATATTGACCAAACTTTGTGGAAACAAGGGAAAGCATTGCAAACTAAGAAAAACAAAATTTGGAGGCATTTCCATTGAAAACAAAAAAGTTTTCCTCACAAAAACTAGTTTTTGGAGCGATCCTTGCTATGACAGCTATATGCTATGGTGCTCCGATCTAGACAGAACTTTGTAGAACTGTGTGAAACTACATAAAATAAATAAATGGAAAAATTCAAGATGCTACCTTTGAAAACAAAAAAGTTTTTCTTACCAAGACTGTTTTTAAAACCTATCTTTTCTAAGGCAGCTATACTTTATAGTTGTCCGATTTTGGCCAAACTTAGTGGAATTATGTAAAAGAATAACAAACTCCTTATTACTGAGTTTGGAATCGTTTCCATTAAAAACAAAAAAGTTTTGCTCACTAGAACTAGTTTTTCGACCAATCTTTCCTATGGCAGCTATATGTTATAGTCATCCGATCCGGCTGGCTCCGACAAATGTGTAGCGTATTTGCAACAGAAGACCTCGTGCCAAGTTTGGTAAAGATAGCTTTCAAACTGACGTAGAAGATGGCATAGAAACAGACGGACATGGCTAAATAAAATCAGCTCGTCTTGCTTGTCAAGAATATATATACTTGATGCTTCCTTCTATGCGTAACAAACATCTGCACAAGTTTAATATACCCTTTGAACCACTAAACTTGGCACTTAGCTCCAAAAACCATTTAATGAAGCGAACCGCAGGTTTAAAAGCTGCTCGAATCACTGAACCGAACCGTTCTTCATTTCCTAAAGGGTTTGCATTACTGGTTATCACATAAGTCTATTGTATCATAGACCCTTATTAAATTATATGTAATGTTGTTTATCAACCCATAGCCATTCTTCATTTCATAAGTCTATCGTACCGAAGACCCATTTCAAAATATATATAATGTTGATTATCAACCCATAGCCCAAATCTCTATAAAGATCTTAGATTTGTTTCAATCGCGAAGTGTATGGGGCTATCTTGGGGATTGCCGCTTGATCCAAACGCGGTCGAGTGGAACAGAAACAGTTTCAACAGTTGGTTCAACTTTGTCCTTCAACTTAAAGTCAAAAAAAAGAACAATAACTTTTCTCCCCGTTTCTCAGTCAAATGTTGCCAGTGACGATATAAAGAAATACTGCTATCTAGAATAAATTTGGTTAAGATAACTGAAAGAATAAGATAAACTTTATTGGGGGAACATAAATGAGTTGTCAAAGGCCTACGTCTTTAACAAGTCAGTGATATAACATGATGATGATGGTCTGTATTAAACTCATAACATAATCTCTCTTCAAACAATTATGCGCTCAATTGATCTGAATATTTAAAGATATAAAAATCTTTGTCTAAATACAAAGTAAAAGTTTTGGTTACTAAGTTTGGTAATAATACTATCAATACACACAACAACTGTCACAAATTCCTTAGGTCTTACCAATTACGTGGCTTTTTAGTACTTGGTGCCCCCGTGTAAGTTTTAATTTCGATCACGTTTCAGCCCACCGTATGAACAAAAAAAATTCACATACCAACAGATTGGCATGTCGAAGAGTTCCTTCATATCGATTTGATAATTTCATGTGTTTGTGTTGTGTTCGACACTTATGTGGCGTTTTTTTGGTTTTTTTCGTGATTATTTTGTTGATAAGTGTTTGGCTTTTTACACGTTAGTTTTTGGTGCTCTAATGCCAGGGCTTCCGCTACCAATTTTTCGCATTGGCCATGAAAAGCTGTTGAGTAGGGGTAGGGGGAAAAGTCGTTTGACTTGTGTGGAGAGCGGGTGTGGTCGTTGTTGTCCTCTGTATAGGGGCGCCGCTCTGTTCTAGCAATAAACGGTATATGCGCCATATACAATTTAAAAAGAAAAAAAAATACAAATTTAAAACAACAAAAAAACTGGAAAAAAGAAAAACTGGTAAGACTTTCAACTAGTTTCTCGCTCTCTTCCTCTCTCTCTCTCTCTTGGTTTGTGTTTAGCCAGTTTCAGTTCAGTTCAGTTCTGTGCTGTAAGAGCAATCAATGTGCTAATAATGAACGAGGTGTGTAATGATATTTGATTATCAAACTTTATGACAATTAATGGACACTTAAAGACTAGACTAGGTAGGATCAAAACAATTTAAAGTTCTGAGGTAGTTACCTAAAGAGGGCTATCAAATCTGTTATTTGGAATGGAAGAATGTGAGACAAGGTCAAGTAAATTTCTTAAAAGTGAAAAACACTTCTTTCTTAAATGACAATCGTATAAAAATCGACTTTAAAAGACCCCAAGGTATGCGGCATCAGATACGAATAAACTCAAACAAGAAAGAAAGTCGGTCAAGCCCGACTATAGCATACTCTGTACCAAGAAAATTTGTCTGTTGATCATAACTCGAAAACCGTTCATCCGATCTTTTTCATTTCTTTGGCGGATCGATAAGTTATCCTAATAACTAAATATGTCCAAAAGAAACCAGCCATCTATCTTCAAAACTGTGGGAGATATGACGTTTTTTCTAAATTGCGGGGGCGGAAGGGGGCGTGGCCAAAATTGAAAATAAACTTGATCTGCCTGCAGACATAAGAAGCTTATGCCCCATACATATCAAACCTCTATCTCTTACGATCTCTGAGATCTGTGCGTTCATACGGACAGACGGACAGACGGACAGACGGACGGACGGACAGACGGACAGACGGACAGACGGACATGGCTATATCGACTCGGCTGTTGATGCTTATCAAGAATATATATACTTTATGGGGTCGGAGATGCTTCCTTCTGGATGTTACATACTTTTGCACAAACTTATAATACTCTATGTACCTTCGGTACAGAGTATAATAAAAGTAGTCATCAAAATGCTACTATTTAGTCTTCAATTTGATACCGTTGAGTATCAAATTCCCTTGAATACTCCAAGTATCGAATTAAAGTTCTCAAGTTCGAGTTAAGTGTCTCAATTTGATACGAAAAAATACCAAAAATGTGTTTTTTCAAAATTCTAGACTAGCATACGCCCTTACAACTGATTTTTATTCTAGTATCGCCTCTAATTCCTGCTAAACTCAAGTAAGGCAGTACGTAAAGTTGCCAAAATCGAATTTCTGTTCAAGGATTATGCTTAATTTCGCTGAGCCTCTAGTCTTAAAGCCCTGCTTAAGTATAAAGTCCTGATTTAAACTTAAATCTGTGCGGAAGTGTATATATTTTTGAAAACTTTTGAACTTAAATCAGTCCGCAAAACGTTTTAAAATTTTATTCACTTTCTTTTCACTTTTCCTCTTTGTGGATATACATTATATTCCGTGAAAGAATCGCTTTATACTTTTGACTTAACCTTAAAGCCCTGCTTAAGTACAAAGTTCTGATTTAACCTTAAGTCTGCACAGAAATTTTGTTTTTTTTTACAACTTTCGAGGGTTAATCAGACCGCAATGCTTTTTAAAACTTATTTCGGTTCTTGAATCGCCTTTAATTTTACCATAACTCCACTTTTAATTACCTTTCTTGGGTATATTGTCATAATATGTTTGAAAAGTCAAGTTTTTGGAGGTTTAAATTTGCGGCAAAGCTAAAATTCTATAAAAAAAACATCTTTCTGTTCAAGGATCGCACCTAATTCCATTATATCTTAATCCTCTCTTCATAAAAGCGCTTAAATCTCTGAGAAAAGTAATTTTAGAGCACTTTAGAAGGTGCTGAAGTGGGAAAAACCATAAATCTAGGTTTGCAATTCCTTTGGGTTCAACCGAACCGTTTTGATATGTGAACTCCGGTTCGGTTCATTTTCTTTCTATCTCTCCCTTTCTTCACTTAACAGCTGTTAAACTCAAGTGATTCCGCCACCTCCCAGTAGTAATTTCTTAAACGGCCCTCGTTAACCATGTCTGACACAATGCTAGCTACCAATTCCACTACCAATATTTGCACATCATTACAATTATGAAGCCAGAGCCTAGACCTGGACCCGGAGTGTGGCATGGTTTTAATGATCTATTTGCGCGACGGTTAAATAACACACTACTAATTGACACACACACACACACACACACAGGGGCAGAAGAGAGACAAACGTACGTACGTGCACTTAAGCCGCCGGAGTGGAAGTCGGCCGTTGGCAACCTTGACAAAGAAAAGTTTTTTTTTTTGTTCAATTAACAGCCCGACAATGTGTAGCGCCGGGGGGGAAGGGGGGCTAGAGGAATGCAAAAGAAGAACACGCAAATTGTTTAATAATAATTAATTTTAATGTTCATAAACAACACATTGATTGGTCCGAATTCTGCTTTGGCTGCTGCTTTCTTTTCTTATAAGGTAAAAACTGTGGCTTAGAAATGCTTAACCATTTGCATATTAAATTTGAAAACGAAACATACACAAGAAACTGTTGTAAAAACTTTCGAACTGTTGGGAATTTTTGGTGAGCGCGCTAAAACCGCTCTATTCGTACCACCGCCACGCGTAACGTGTTTCAAACTGAGCGCAAAACTCAAATCAAACTCTGTCGCTGGCTTGGTTTCGATCGTATCGCTCGCAGCGGTGGGCCCCCCCAAACAAGCGACAAGCAACACACAACAACAGCAACGACAACAGCAACAACAATGGACAGCTTTAATGAATGAAAGCGCAATTTTTTCAACTGTGCATATTGTTGGCACAGACAACAACAACAACAACAACAGCAACAACAATGTGCGCTTTTTGTGCATACACAATGACTGGCCCTGTCCTTTGCTTGCACAAAAGATAAACCAAACAATGTGAAAGAGCCTAAAGTAACCAATAAAAGAAATGCATAAAAAAAAGAAAAATAAATGTTTTAAATTCAAATTCAGCTACGTCACTTGATTACGTTCAACGTAGTGTCGGTTATGCAGAGTTGAGCTTTGAGTAAAAGCTTTCAAATTTGAGTTTAAATGGAAAGAAATTTAAAGAGAAATTTGAAAGGGAAGCTGCTGTTTACAACAGATGATGCGCGAGAGTAGCGCAAAGGCGGCATAAAAATTTAGAGGAAAGTTAACTTGGACTCACCCGAAGTTTATATACCCTTGCAGTTTGTATAATTTATATAAATATGGGCTTCTAGTATGTAGATGGCGCCTCTAGTATGATCATTTGGCTGGCCAGCTGTATAATATTCTTATTTTAGATGAAACGATGGGCAAAATTGTGCTGAAGCAGACAATATCAATAATCGGTAAGTTTACATGCGAACAAAATTGAAAACTAAAAAGTTTTTCTCACTAAAACTAGTTTTTCGACCGATTTTTCCTATGACAGCTATATGCTATGGTCATCCGATTTTGACAAAACTTTGTAGAATTGTGTGAAAATACATTAAATAAATAAATGAACAATCTTGAGATGCTACCACTGAAAACAAAAAAGTTTTCCTTATTAGGACTACTTTAAAATCCTATTTTTCTATGGCAGCTATACTATATAGTTGTCCGATTTTGACCAAACTTTGTATAATCATGAAAAGCATAAGAAACTAATAAATACGGAGTTTGGAATTGTTTCCGTAGAAAACAAAAAAAATTTTCTCACTAAAACTAGTTTTTCGACCGATCTTTCCTATGACAGCTATATGCTATGGCCATCCGATTTTGACAAAACTTTGTACAATTGTTTGAAAGTACATAAAATAAATAAATAAAAAAATTCGAGGCGCTACCATTGAAAGCAAACAAGTTTTCCATACTAAGACCTTTTTAAAAACCTATTTTTTCTATGGCAGTTATACTATATAGTTGTCCGATTTTAACCAAACTTTGTGGATTCGTAAATAAGCATAAGAAACTAATAAATATAAAGTTTGGAATCGTTTCCGTTGAAAACAAAAATGTTTTTCTTACTAGAACTAGTTTTTCGACAGATCTTTCCTATGACAGCCATATGCAATGGCCATCCGATTTTGACAAAACTTTGTACAGTTGTGTAAAAGTACATAAAATAAATAAATGAAAAAATTTAAGATGCTACCATTGAAAACAAAAAAAGTTTTTCTCACTAAGACTCATTTTCTAACCTTAAATTTGTATGGCAGCTATACTATATAGATGTCCGATTTCGACCAAACTTGGCAGAATCATGGAGAAGCATTGAAAACCAGTAAATACGGAGTTTGGAGACGTTTGCAAAAAAAACAAAAAAGTTTTCCTTACTAAAACTATAGTTTGGACCTATCTTTCGTATGACAGCCATATGCTAGGGTATTCCGATTTTGACAAAACTTTGTACAGTTGTGTAAAAGTACATAAAATAAATAAATGCAAAAATTGAAGACGCTTTCATTGAAAACAAAAAGTTTTCCTTACCAAGACTATTTAAAAAATCTAGTTTTTCTATGGCAGCTATATTATATAGTTGTACGATTTCAACCAAACATTGTAGAATCATGGAAAAGCATACAAAAAAGATAACAAAAGTGAAATTTTGATAATAAATTGCTTGCATTGTTTGTTTGTAACTTGATTCATGGTTAAAGGAACATGTTTGACAGTAATATGTGTGACGAAAACAGCTGAGCTGCCAAGAACCGTGTTGCCAAAGAGAAACTTGCTAAAGAATCAGCCTTTATATGCAAAAATCTATACCCAAAGTATAAAAATATTGCGAAAACTGCTCAATGAAAGTCTTATGATTAACATTAGATCAGTTTCAAACTCATTTGTCACAATTTTCCTTATTTCAGACAGCTGCTTGGTGGGGAAAATGTATTTTCAATTCCTGAAACTCTTTCTCGTTGGTTCTCAATAGAGGTAAGTCCCCCCTACATCCAGTTGTTTCTCGATTCTTGCATACAAATACATTTATTACAAATTACCATCTGTGTACATAAAATTAATTGCAAGAAACTTTAAATAACTAAACATAAAACCTGCTAAAAACTAAATAAAACATACCGATTTTTCAGATTCAGAAATAATTTGAACAGGGACCAACTTTACATGAACTCCGAAGAGGGTCTTAGCTTAACGACTCGATTACGCAGTCCATACATGCGTGAGACATTTGGTGATGACTCGATCTGCTCCTGCAATTCCCTACGCCTGCTCACCGACTCCTCGAGGGACAAATTCTCCTCACAGTCCTCTAGCTTATCCCTGCCCTGGGCCGCCTCGTCACTTGAGTCGTCCTCATCGAGGCTAAATCTAAAGCGTCGCACCTTCTTGGTGGCACTGAACATGACTCCGCGACCGGCCTCCCGTTTGACAGTGCCCGGAGTTTTCAATATAGATTGGCGGGACTTACTGACTGCGTTTGTTGATGGCGTTGAGGGTGGATGTTGAGCAGCTGCAGCCATAATAGCTGATTTGAGTAAGGCATTGCCTGCTCCTCCGGCTGTGGGTGCACAAGGAGCGTCGCCCTTGGACAAACGCAAGACAGTGCGTGCCGGACTAAAGGATTTGCGATCGCGCACCACAATCACTCGGCGTGGGGAATTTCTGGATGATTCTTCCAAGTCTGTGGCCACTTTGGCTGCTGTCTTTTTCTTCTTCAACTCGGCCAGAAATTGCCTAAGATCTGAGCTGGCCGTAGCTGGGCGTTTGACTTTGGGTTTCACTTGCTGCTTCACTGTCTTGGCCTTGGCTTCCTTTTTCTGCTGCGCCTGTGCATCCGGATCCATCCAGCCGTTTTCACGCCACTTTATTAGATTTGCAAACCTCTTGTCCACATTCTCACTCTGCAGCTTGAGCATATCCCACCAACCCTCGAGGTCTTTGGCCTCCACTGGCTTCGAGTCCTCGCTGCCCTCCGCAATTCCTTCTCTCTGTACGCCCTTGGCTCCTGCCTCACAGCGATCAATAAGTCCACTGAATTGCATCATTTTTTTGCTGGTCAAAAGTTTGGTCTGACCAATGGTCACATTGATCATGTCCATGCCGCCAGTTTCCAATAGAAGTGCACTGTCAGTTGTCAGATAAGTCTCCCATTCCTGGCAGAGATTGTGCAGACGGGCAATCTCATTGGCCAGCTGTTGACGGAAATAAATGACAGCCTCCAAAGCGTGGCGCACATGGAGCGGTGTGCTTGGATCCCGTAGATACATGCTGTTCCGTTTCTCACGCTCGCTACGGGAGTTGACTTTGCCGCGAGAGAAAGACACAAAGGGACTGACATAATTGGCCTGCCCGGTGACTGAAGTGGAACTACTGCGTGGCGGTGTCTGCTGCTGCTGCTGCTGATCCGAGGGCACAAGCGTGGCGTCTGGAGGAGGTTATAATGATTAATAAGAAGACATTAAATGTTTCATTTGATGAACTCACCCGCTTGAGGCATCTCTGCAGATGCACACGGTGTTTCGGCCTCCGAGTAGCGTACAAAGTTAAATTTTCTTTTCTCCTCCGGCGGTGATTTAGTTTCCTCCTCCTCCTTGGCTAAATTTACTTGATCTATCAATTTTCGCTTGGCCAAGGAGCCCGCTTCTTTGGTGGCTCCCACTGGGCTGACCTCACCAAAGGACTCCAATAGGTTCAAACTGTTGTTATTGGACCTGACCTGGGTGGATGTGACCTGAAGCTGGAATGGATTATCCGTACAGTTGAACTCCAATGGAGTATTGGGTGGCAAATCCAGGCTGGCTATGGAAAGTAGCTCTGTTCTCAGATTCTGTACCTGCATTAGTCGCTGTTGTTTGTTTTTGGCATTCACAGGCGGTTTTTTAGCCTTGAGACGCGTGGACAATTGAGGTCCAGAGGGTTGGGTTTTGGCTTTAAAAATTGCCTTAAATTTGGCAGCTGCACCGTTGCCCGCTGCTCGAGAGGGTTGTGCTACTGCTACCTGAACTGGAGCTGACTTGGCTGCTGGAGCTGTGGTCGCTTTTGCTGCTAATCGCACTGGAGCTGACCTCGCTGCTGCTGCTGCTGTGACCGTTTTAGCTGCTCTGGTTTCTTTGCGAATAGGCTGGGTCTTGGCTGCTGGCTGGGACAAAGGATATTCAAATGGTTTTGTCATGACATTTGCAGGTTTGGCTGCAGCCCGCTTGGGTAGAGTTGCAGCAGACTTTTTGACTGCTTCCTGTCCAAGTGGCCTTCCATTTAAGACTACTGAAGGCACCACATTTGCTGTGGCCGCCTTTGCTGCTCTTGTTTCCTTGCGAATAGGCTGGGTCTTGGCTGAAACAGTTGAAAGCGGCCTTTTGGCTGCTCCCAGTTCCACTGGCTGTAAGGCTGATCTGCCAATTCCCACACCTGGCGGCACAACATTGGCGGGCTCATGTTTCTTGGGCTTTACAACCACATACAGGGATTCACGTTTCTTGGGCGGCACAAAAACCGCCTCTGCTCCGGTAGCCAAATTACTTGGCGCCCTAAAAGTGCCACTGCCTTGAAACTGCATCGTTTGATTACTCCCCGGCGCCTTCATCCTTCCCCTGGCCGCCTGCTGCTGCTGTTCTCTTTTCTGCTTTGCAGCTTCCTTCCATTTGATGAACCTCTGCAGGTATTGTTCATGGTGGCTGCTTCTTGTCTGGGAAAGCGTTGTTGAAGGATTTGTATTTTCGTTGGCAGGCTCTAGGGGTGAGGGACAGGGGCTAATATGCCGATGTGACTGAAATATGTTTTGTCTATGCTTGGCGCGCGATTCTTGCTGTCTCTGCCGATTCAGCTCATTGTGATTTCGGGGGCTGAGCACCAGGGACTGTTCCTTGTACAAGATTTTTCGATGCTCCATTTGTGTAAAATAGGTTGTATTTAAATAAAATGATTAACTTCCTTCCCAATTGTACTAAAATTGACAAATACTACGAGCCGTTCTGTTTGAAAATGGCGAAGCTTGGACGCCACAGTATGTTTGTATGTATGTATTTGAGGGTGTTTAGAGATGAGCGGCTTGGCAATACAAACTATCGGCCTAGCTGTGGCTGGTGGTGTGCGCGTGACTCATCGCTGATGTCACAAACACTTACATTAAATGAAAATAAGAATAGATTACTATATAAAATCAAGTCAAACTAAATTCAAAATTTAAGAAAAATTCACTAACGAACCACTCCATAATAAAACAGACCTATATATAGCCTGGATTGAGTTTTAAGATTAATTAACGAAGCTTTGGTTTATGTATTATATGCAATTTGTACTAGCTGCTGATTTAATACTATGTGGTATCACCAATATTAGGTAGTTCATCTTATGAGTTAAATTCTTCCAAAACTTTATCATCATAAATATATTTTAAACATATTGGAAACACTGCGTAACACATATTCAAGGTGTTTGACGAAATCACGAATGCTGCAGCTAATTATTCGAGTTATTTTTTTATTTTTTTGGGATAGCGATTAACAAGACTCTTTTATATAGAAATGTATAGACAAATTAAGTAAATATATATCTCAAAACTGATATATTCGGTCCCTGAATGATATTTACTTCAAGAGAAGCGATATAGTAATCATATTATGAATGTCACCTACACAATAATCAACACAAGTAGAAATCAGCACAGGATTTTAACAAAGCCCATGGTAGCATTTTTCTTAAGCTTGAACATTTTTAAATAATGACCTTTGCCATGAACTAGCTGTAAATTCATTCTCAATTCATGGTTGAAGCTTCAGCACTGCAAAATGCTGCTCTGTAAGGGTAAGGTCATACCTAATAGTTAAGTATTGTGGCATCGCCAAGAAACTATCGATAAGCATAACAGCAAAGAGCGGCTGCCCTGCCTTCATATGTAACATTATTCTTTTCTCATCAAATTAGGCATCTACACTTATGCAACTTATTATTCACTACTTAGTTGCGCACCCAGCCCTTTTAATAAATAGTTACGACAATTCAATGGACACCACGATTCATCGCTTCCCGCGCTTACCAGCACTGCCGCTTATCGCACAGTGTCGATAACAGGCCCCAGCATCCCTGAACGCACAACTTAGATAAAAATGGTTCATTAGAAGGAGAATCCGACAACAATTTAAAATTACTTTTGAATTTAAATGTGCCAAATACGTTCGAAACTAAATGCAAGTGAAACTGAAACCCCAAACTACCGGTTGAGAGCGCGAGTGCCACAGTGAGAGATAGTGTGAACACAATTCGCAGTGAACTGCCAGTTGGCCCAAGGTGTCGTTGTTGTCGTCATTCGCAGTTCGTTGGACAAGAGCGAAATTCTTTTTGTTTTTGCTGCCGCTGCCAGCGCAAGTCCAAACACACTGCGTACACAAATCACCATAAACACCCAGGACAAACCATTTGGGCAACATGAACGCTCGTGGCAGAGACTCGAGTAAGTATAGATGTTGGTGGCACAACTTTCGTGTTCATATTTCAAATTGAATTTTCAACCTCTGCTCTGGGCCTGAGTACAGTAGCGTGACAGTTGGCCGAGAGTGTCTCGCGCGCAAATTATTTAACCGTCTGTGGCAGCCACTGGCAGAGGCTGCACAGTGACCTCTGGTCTCTTATAAGTGTGCATGCAATATAGAATTAATGCAAGTAATTAACCCAATTGGTATAATGAGATATTTTGGATTGCCAGCGTGATTTTGTTGACGAATCAAAAAGTCCCTGCACTGAGCGCTGTGAAAGGGAACATCCCACATGATAAATTTCCCTCCCACCCGTTGTGGGGGTACAGTCGAGTGGGGGAAGCGAATGCGTGAGTGTATGTAGATGCGTATGTTGCTTAAATATATGTGATGTAGTTGTTTGGTGTAATATTTTGTTGTGTAAATATATATATATTTCATGTGGCTATTTTTGGGGTGCAAAAAGCGCGCATTAATATTTTCCCCCAATTAAAATAAAATGTATCGATATCGAGCGCTTGATTGATTGCAATCGGAAACTGATGCTCGCGTGACACGAGATATGCACTTCCACACCCCCATTATTAAGGAAAATATACTAAATCTGATCAATAACTCGTGTTTAGAGCAGTATCGTTTCTTTTCGACAACTTAAAAGATATATTTTCTTGACCAGCTTGTTGAGCTGACTCCATTGAGCTTTATCCGTCCGTCTGTCTGTCTGTTTCCACGCAAACTAGTCCTTCAATTTTGAAGCACGAGCTGAAATTTAGCACAGTCATCTTTTAGCTGCATGGACAAAGTTAGCTTTGCGTTAATATTATTCAATAGAATTGAATGAATCACATAATTAATAGAAGTGCCTTTAATGACATGTAAAGTATGGATTTTGTAGTTTTATAATCTTGTATGACCCTTTAAGAAAGTGAGACCATTTTTAAGTCGACAAATTGTTTTGTTAATCGAGAAAACAGCTGATTTTTGGACTCGGCGAAGGCTCTAACGTATTCTTGGGATCGGGAAATTGTTTTTAATTCAAAAGAATTTAATTCTCGTGATTTCGTTCAATCCCTCTAAAAGCTTTAAATTTTCTATATGAAGGGGTTTCATAATTGTTTATTATCAGATTCTCACGCTCACGTCAAGCGCTCTTCTCTACCCTACCATCGGCCCACTTACATACCTAAGTAAATCGTTATCGATACCTTCTTATCGATTAATTAGTGGTCAGCACATTTTAGTAAGGTTTACGCAATTGTGAGCCGTGCCAAGTTTTTTCCAAACTTGTGAGAAAGGCTTTTCTCTTGCAAGCAAAACGCTGAATTAGATTCGTAAGTAAAGGAAAATCTTCAGACCCACATCCCGCACCCCTTAACCCACGCTCTTTGTAGTTTTAATCAGAAGTTGGAGCGAAAAAAGTCGGCACAAAAATGATGTCACATGCATTTGCTGCTGGCCTCAGCCGGTCTGCGGCCCCCCTGGCTGTACGCTGCAGCCGGCGTGCCATGAGCTCCTCGGCGAGAATGATGCGTCTGGTTGCGGCCACTGGCTCCAGCATGACCTGCTCCTGGCAACGTAGCCAGCTACTGCCAGCCTCTTCCGTGGGCAATCTCCAGCAATATCTGCGTTCCTATGCCAATGAGAAGAAGGTCTTCGAGCGTACCAAACCTCACTGCAATGTGGGCACAATCGGACATGTGGATCACGGCAAGACCACTTTGACGGCGGCCATAACCAAAGTCCTGGCTGACAAGCAGCTGGCTGAGAGCAAGAAATACAATGAGATTGACAATGCGCCGGAGGAGAAGGCCCGTGGCATCACCATCAATGTGGCCCATGTGGAGTATCAGACCGAGACGCGTCACTATGGCCACACCGATTGCCCGGGACATGCGGATTATATCAAGAACATGATCACCGGCACAGCTCAAATGGATGGAGCGATACTGGTGGTGGCCGCCACCGACGGTGCCATGCCCCAGACCCGAGAGCATATGCTGCTGGCCAAGCAGATTGGCATAGATCACATCGTGGTGTTCATCAACAAAGTGGATGCTGCCGACCAGGAGATGGTGGAACTGGTGGAGATGGAAATTCGGGAGCTTCTGACAGAGATGGGCTACGATGGTGACAAAATACCCGTGGTTAAGGGTTCTGCCTTGTGTGCTTTGGAGGACAAGAATCCAGAGATCGGCTCCCAGGCCATACTGGAGTTGTTGAAGGAGGTGGATAGTTATATACCAACACCGGTTAGGGAGCTGGATAAGCCCTTCCTGCTGCCCGTGGAGAACGTGTATTCGATTCCTGGACGTGGCACAGTGGTGACCGGTCGTCTGGAGCGTGGAGTGGTCAAGAAGGGCATGGAATGCGAATTTGTGGGCTATAATAAGGTTATCAAATCCACTGTCACCGGCGTGGAAATGTTCCATCAGATCCTCGAAGAAGCCCAGGCTGGTGACCAGTTGGGTGCCTTGGTGCGTGGCGTCAAGCGCGATGACATTAAGCGTGGCATGGTCATGTGCAAGCCCGGCAGTGTCAAGGCCTTGGATCAGTTGGAGGCTCAAGTCTACATTCTCTCCAAGGACGAGGGTGGCCGCACCAAGCCTTTCATGTCCTTCATTCAATTGCAAATGTTCTCGCGCACCTGGGATTGCGCGGTACAGGTGCAGATCCCCGACAAGGAAATGGTCATGCCAGGCGAGGACACAAAATTGGTATTGCGCTTAATACGTCCCATGGTGCTGGAGCAGGGTCAACGCTTTACTCTACGTGATGGCAATTTGACTCTGGGCACGGGTGTTGTCACCAAGGTGATGCAGGGTCTGACGGAAACACAGAGACTCGAGTTGACCGAGGGCAAGAAGGCACGCGAGAAGAAGGAGGCTGGCAAAAAGTAAACCTGGCACTAATTAATAAATCTGTAAATTTAATGAATTTTTTTATATAAGTTTTTCTGTTGTCGAGTGAAAATACAAGTTTTCATATTTGAACTCAAAGAAAATTGAGCGCGCGCCTGGTCTATCGATTTTAGAGATGAGCAGTAACTAATTGGCAAAAATCTAGAAATTGGGAGATCAGTTGAATTTTCTATATATTGAAATGGGTATAGCTTTTCTGTAGGTAGAAAATAAAACATTTTAGGTAACAATTTCTTGTGTTATCTCTAATCGATTTCCATGTGTATCGTTATCGATTGTTTGTTAGTGTTGGTAAACGCCATGCCCATTTAACCGCAGCTGATTCACTTGAAGAAATTTTTGAAATTGAATTGAAAAGTGCAAAATGTTTAGTCAGCGTCTGCGACTATCCTCGGGTATGAACCAATAAATCCTAGTTCAAGTCATAGTAACTTATATTTGTTTTCATCTCTCCCTCTCTCTCTTTGTGTGATTTAGCAGACTCGCCCCCTTTGCCCGAGCTGAGTTTCGATGACTTTCTGGACGATCCCACACCAGAAGATGTTGCTGGAGATCAGCACATGGTCATCGAAGCCTTGGATACCTCTCAGGATGAGGACTCGGATGGTGGCACATTTCAGGCCAATGATTCTTTAAACACGCCGCAATTTAAAAGATCCACAGTGCAGATTATAGAGGATAAACGTCTTTCGGGTGGCCCATCATTGGGGGGCTCTAGTCGAGTCTTCAAAAGCCATGCCATACAAGTGGTGACCGCCGGCGGGAAGACAGTACCCAAATCCCAAATAAACGATGTGAAGTTATTGAACAACATGAAACCAATTGGAGGCCAGGAAACTGTCAGAATAAGCAACAGTACCGTGGGTACGTCCAGGAACATAGCCGGCGTGACCATGACACAAATCAAAACCGCCGATGGCAGGGTTTTGTATCTGCAGAAGGCCACACCAGGCGCAGGAGGTGCAGCCACAGCTCCAGGCAAGCCTCTGGCCAAGGCAGGAACAGCCACCATACGCCGTTTAGTCTCACCAGCGGGCGGCATACAGAAGGCGGCAGTGCTAAGTAAAGGAGTGACTGTGGCCAGCTCGGGGCTGGTCAAGGCCGCTGTGCCCAGCTCCAGCCCAGCTCCCATCAACATTAAAGGCGTTATACCCATCTCCAAGACGGGCGCACAGGCATCACCCACTAAAATTCAAGTGATGACCTCAGCGGATGGCAAGGTGATCAAGCTGAATTCTACTGGCGGCATTAACTCACCAATTGTGCTGAACTCGAAAGCCGCCGCCGCCCCATCAGCCGCATCAAATGTGGTGCTTAGCAAAACCCCAGCAGGACAAGTCATCATCAAGTCTAACCAGGCAGCCACAGCAGGCAAAATGCTGCTGCAATCGTCCACAGGCAAGCAGATTGTGGTCTCATCGAAGAATATTATCAAGCTCTCACCCAAGCCGCCAGGTGGTAGTCAAACCAGTCAGATGACCACCTCATCGAGCGGTCTGCATCCCATACAGCTAACTGGCAAGTCGGGTGTGCAGTATGTAAGGGTGATGAGCGCTCCTACTACCTCCAAGAAGATAGCTGCTCCCGCAACGGCTTCTGGTTCAACGCCTGTGGGCAATACCAGCAAGATTGTAATGAGAACCATGGCCGGCAGTATTGTGCCTCTACCCTCCATGCAGACTTTGGTGTCCAAGCGAGTTGCCAGCACCAACAGCAGCAGCACTTCCTCGCCACTGGAGGCACAGCGTAAACATCGCTTGACCGATGTGAAGACCTCGATTGTAACTGGCGACAGCCTGGCTGGTGAGGGTAAGGAAACAGCTGGTCCCGAAGCCAAAAAGCCACGCTTTGGCTCAGCCACCGGCAGTGGGCCACCCAACAAGATCTACAATCTAATCAAGTCCACCTCCGCCAATGGCGGCATCAAGTACACCATATGCAACAATACTTCTCGCACGCTGACAACACCGCTGCGTAGAGGTTACACCGGCTATGTGGACCCCAAGCTCAGGCGTTCTTTGATACCCGGCTCGGCCAGCACTTCGAAACCGCTAACCGTCAGCCAACAGCAGGTTAAGCATCTGCAAGTCCAGGCCCAGGCCAAACAAAAAATTAGGCAACAGCAGGCACAGATTCAGCAAAAGTATCCACAGCCGCCGGCTAAGCCGCTGTTTGACATTCTCAAGCCTCCCGCCAGCGGCACAGCCGGCTCCGCGCCTGCTTTGGATGCCCTTAGTGGTTTACCCTCGCGACGCAAGCATTGCAATTGCAGTAAATCCCAATGCCTGAAGCTCTACTGCGACTGTTTTGCCAACGGTGAATTCTGCCAGGACTGCACCTGCAAGGATTGCTTTAATAACTTGGACTACGAGGTGGAAAGGGAGAGGGCCATACGTAGCTGTTTGGATCGCAATCCGAGTGCATTTAAGTGAGTTTTTTTACCCTGAAAAGATGTTTTTTGCAACGATTTAATGCGATTCTTTTTGTAGACCCAAGATAACGGCCCCCGCCTCGGGTGATATGCGGCTGCATAACAAGGGCTGCAACTGCAAGAGATCGGGCTGCCTGAAGAACTACTGCGAGTGCTATGAGGCCAAAATTCCCTGCTCCAGCATGTGTAAATGTGTGGGTAAGTAGCGCAGCAAGCTCCGCATAATCGAGGAATATATCGTAATATTTGTGCAATTTGCAGGTTGTCGCAATATGGAGGATCGTCCAGATGTGGATATGGACTCTCTAGACGGTCTCACCGCAGTGCGAGATGCGAATAAACCTAACGAAACGCCAGCCGGCAAACAGTCAAAGGACATACGCCCAAATCTGTATCTCACGGACGATGTCATAGAGGCCACCATCATGTGCATGATATCACGAATCGTGATGCACGAGAAACAGAATATACCCATCGAGGACACGGAACGTGAAGTCATGGAGGAGTTGGGCGAGAGTTTGAATCAGATAATCAAATACTTTGCCAAGGAGAAGAATGATACTTCAACTCAGCTGGATGAGTCGAAGGCAGCTGCATAGGCGATTTGGCACACCACACAATTGGATTAATTAGTTTGTAAGATGAAAGCGTTTTTGACCTAAATACCGTCTAATTTTTATTTGGGCTTTCTAAAAGTTGACCTTAAAGTAAAGTGTAAAGTGCAAATACCTTGAGGGTGAGAAATCGACCCTTTGTAAGCAAAAATACATACGCAAAAGAATTGTATATAAAATCAGAACTAAACTTTAATTTAGCAAAAAAAAAAACACACAAATATAGTAAAGTATGAGAGGACGAATTTCAGAATGTATGAAATTTTTTTAATGAATAAATTGATTGTGTTATGTAACCTTAAGCTTGTGAAGAAAGCGTATGTCATTTTAATAAAGCTTCAATTTCTAGAGATATCCACTTAGGATATGGTTAGAGCAAGAACAGGACTTGGCCTAGGAGCAGTCTTTCACTTCTTTGGAGACCTTAAAAGTGGTTCCAGCTAGAGAGCTATTGTATACATGGAAAGTTGTGAAACAAATGTGACATTTGTGATACATTTGGAGACTGGGCCTGCCCGTCATGTGCTAGCACACCATCCAAGCGCATTTCATATACTTATGTATACAAATTTATACCATTACCAGCTGTTAGGTACGCAAAACCGCTGAACGCAGTATATCTATTTCCGAACTGACCCCAATAGCCAATTAACACTGAGGTTTACATGGAAAAAAAAGCGCTTACACTTAGAAGTTCCGTCAAAAATCAGCAGGATTTTGATTACTTTTGACTTTTCAAACGAAATATAATACAAATTGCTCAAAAATATGGAAACAAAAGCAGATTTCGTTAGCCAATGAGAACGTAGGAGTGTATATGCACGGCATTGGCAGAAATAAATGGAAATAAATCATTGAAAAAAAAACCGAGATTACTTCAGATGTAGACGTAGACTGGGCTTACAGGGTGAAGCAAACTTTATGGAGTTCTCTTACTAGGCGAGAGTATATGGTGAGATTCTAAAACGTATTCATTTTGCCTTGAATATGCCGCCTACTCAGAGGACTTTATAAAGTTTGCTTCACCGTGTAAATCTAGAAATCACATAGACAGATGTCTTTATGTCTTAATCAGATTGCTTAAATTTAGGTAGGAGTGCATAGACTGCTTTTGAGAGAAGCATGCGATGACTTTGAGCCAAGATTTGTTGGGGTTATATGAATTTCAAATGGAAATTTGCGAAACTTTTGGAATCTTCCACCCAAAAGGCGTATAAAACAAATCTAATGCATCCCATTAGAAAGAAGCAACAACAAATGAGAAATTTGCTGGCAAATTATTCAAATGTATGTAATACATAGAAGGCAGCAACTCCGACCACATAAAGTATACATATTCTGGATTAGCACGACGAGCTGAGTTATTGTAGCCAGGTCCGTCTGTTCCTTCGCCTGTTTCCATGCTATCTCCTACGTCAGTTTGAAAGCTATCTTCACCAAAGCTTTGCAAGAAGTCTTTAAATGCATATATTCTGCACACTTGTTGGAACCAGCCACATCGGTTGACCATATCATATCGCTGTCATAGGAAAGATGGTTCGAAAAATTAATTCTAGTGAGAAAAACTTTTTTGTTTTAAATGGAAACGCCTCCAAACTTTGTATTTCTAAGTTTGCTATGCTTCTTTATGATTTTACCAAGTTTGGTCAAAATCGAACATCTATATAGTACAGCTGTCATAGAAAAGTAGAGTCTGAAAAGTAGTCTTAGTGAGAAAAACATTTTTGTTTTCCATGGAAAAGTCCTTAAAATTGGCATTGATGTATTTGTTATGCTTTCACACTATTCTACAATTTTTTTTTCAAAATCTGATGACTATAGCGTATAGCTGCAGTACGACAGATCGAACGAAAAACTAGTTCTATTAAGAAAAACTTTATGTTTTCAATGGAATCGATTCGAAATTTCTTACATGTCAGTTTTTTAGGCTTTTGCTTGATTCTACTTAGTTTGATCGAAATCGGACAGCTATATAGTATAGCTACCATAGAAAAGTTAGGTCACAAACCAATCGAACTCTTGAGACTTCTGTATTGGGTTTGTATGAAAAACTTTATACTAAAATATTACACACATCTCGGATCCCAAATAGTTGTTATGGCACTTGTCGCTTAGAAGGCAGCCCAAAAGGAGGCAGCAGTTCGCACGCCTAGAGAAAGCGAAGCGAGAGTGAAAAATCAGGGAAATGGCGTTAAAAGCTTACGTTCTTTACTGCCGGCATGAGCTATTTCTTTTTCAATTGGCTGTTCACCCGATCTATAGTACAATTCCAATGGTATTTTAATTGGAGTTTAAGAGCGCCCTGGACTCCAATTTGTTTTCGAAGAGAACGCTGGCCTACAGTTGCTCTCATGTTCGATCTCCACAGCACTAAAATCCTAAGAGAGCCCAACTGAGATGAATAAAGCAGTAACAAGAGTGCGGCTAGTTGTCTGGAGTTTGGCAAGCGAATTGAACGGGGTCAACGAGGTGCTCCAATTCAATGCGAAAACACGGGACCTGGAACTGACAAAGGTTAAATCGTCAAGGTCAAAAAGCTAATCGGCAAAAGTGAAGGGTCACTGGAGGAAGCGGCGTTCCCTCAGCTGTTTTTTTTGTGTATATGTGTAACGGCTCTCTTGTGTGTGTAAGAACAAAATTGCGTGCTCTTCCTAAGATTCTGGCGCTCAGCGCAAAAGAAGGAGATGTTGAAAAGGAAAGAAAATTTGAGTAGAATTCCTTAATTGTGTTTGTGCCGCAGCGACGTCCATGAAAAAGGCCGGAACCGTTTCTTTTTTACCGTTTATTCTTCTCAATTCCTGCATTCGTTATTTTTTTTCTATCTCGCCTCCCACAAGTGAGCGAAGGAAAAAGAAGAGCATAATCTAACAGCTTGAGAAAGTTTAATGAAGCAATTTTAAAAGAGAAAAAAGAGAGCCGTTGGTGATTTATTTTTTTGTTGGTCTGTGTGTTAAAAAATTTATCGACAGTAACTGCCGTCACCAGGAAAGCGCTTTCTTCGGAGAATGCAGCCAAATCTGAGTAAGTGACCATGATTCTGCCAAGTTTGGTCGAAATCAGACATCTGTATAGTATAGCTACCATAGAAAAGTAAGGTCCGAAAAGTAGTCTTCAAGCTAAATTACGCTAGGAGTGCGATATGCGTAAATACATAGCTAACAATCAGCTTTTTTCCCATACAAAAAAAGCTGAATGTTGGCTATTAACGCATGACGCTAGGAAAAAAAAGGTGCTCTGAACACAAACCAATCGAACTCTTGAGACTTATCTATTGGGTTTGTTTAAAAATCTATATAATAAACTATAACACCCAACTGTGGACCCCAAATAGTCTGTATGTTTGTTTTTGTAGAGTAGCTTGTTTATTCACCAACAACTTCAGTTACATATTTGTAGTTTTTGCAATTTTCCAATCAGCTTAAATGAATTTTCTTAAACATTTTTGTTGTGTCGACTGACTAAGAGATTAGAGAATATTTATAGTATAGTTATATAGCATAATTTATCGTATATATATATATTTTTTTAAGTTGCATCTTTCGATTTCCTCGGCTTTTCCCTTACACATGACATGGCACATGACATGACTGACACATCGCTTTAGTTTTTTTTTCTATTTTTACTGAGTTTTGAGTAGTAGAAATGCGATAATTGTTATATGTTTATAATTTATATATATATATTTATGTATGAATACAAGTATGTCCTGCTAAATTTATGTATTTTGACTAATATGCTCGCGCTAAACTTTTAGAAATCATTTTTGTATTTTTAGCGGTCTTTCAAATTTGTTTTATAAATATTTCTTAGTTTTTCTTCTTGTTCAAGAGAGAGTATGTGTGTGCGGTTATGTTTAAATAGCAAATACATACAGTAAATGTTGATTATATAGGATAGTAAGAGTAAGTGTAGTAATACATTTTTTTACTGTGCACAAAACTTGTTGGTTAAGTTTATAGTTTGTTTGACCCCATACCAGCTTTTTTTTTTAAATTTGTAACATGTTTTTTTTTGGAATAATACTAGGCGTATATGTATAATAAGTAATATTCATTTTGTTATAAGCTATATTGTCTAATTCACACGTTCATATGACATAAAAAGCCAGTCCCCCCCTATTATATTTAGACTCTGTAGAAGGGTGTGGGGGGGCCCCGTTGAACATTGAAAAATGGAACAAAACTAAGTGTATAGTTTAGATAGATAGATAGATACCCTGTACAATGCTTTTGTACTTTCATTAGATAAGTAGTAGTTTATGTAAAATATGTAGAATTACAGGACTAGTTCATTAAGTAGGGTTACGGGTTTAGTTAATAGATCTAAGAGCATTTTTATATTAAAATAGTAAAACGAAGGTATAGAAATTGTTACAGAAGTCAGACCAGTTAGTGGAACCTTGAATGGTAAACTAGCTGTTGGTTTTTTTACCTAAAACGGAGCACATTTTCAATGTACTTGGCTGCTATGACAACACATCTTGTAAGAAACACTTTTTTCTCTTGCTAGAAACATGGAAAGCTTTGTTGACTCACTTTAAAAAGTGGAAAATTTCGGTTTTTAGCCTATTTCTACCAAAGAATTGATCTCACTTCTGTCATACGTTTGTCCATTTTCATTTATGTCGTTTCTTAAAACTGTTGACATTCGCCCAGAGTGGATTTGCAATTTTTTACTTATAGTTCTGGATTTCTGAACGTTACCTGGAGTCAAAAAAGTGTCATCACTAATAGTTACAAGAAACGTGGGTACTACTACCCTTTTACTTCGATGTGAGTGAGATTCTTTTGCTAGAAACATGGAAAAATACGTTGACTCTTACTTTAAGAGTGAAAAATATTCGATTTAATGCCTATTTCCCACAACGAAATTAATCTTTATTTCCTCAAATGACAAGAAATGAAGGAAATAATATAGTTTCTGCCATAAGTCTCTCTGTTTCTTCATTTTTCATTTCTTAAGAATGTTGACATTCGCCCCGAGTTGATTTGGTATTTTTTACATTTAATACTGAAAGTCTGATCGTTACTTTCAGGCAAAAAAGTGTCATCACCAACAGTCTGATGTTTTTTGTATTTAAGAAGTTGACGCCATGTTGTTTAGTAAGCAAATTTATCGGAATAATTAAGTGTATTAAGCATTCTACTGATGTCTTGACGTTTAAAATGGCCGTGTTCAGCAGAAGGTTTGATCAATGAGCAATGATCAGATAAAGACCCTTAACCAAAACCCTTAATGAACCAGCCAAGTATTCTGTTTCTTATTTGCCTGATTGCACTCTGCAATTCTTCAAAGCTTTTGCGGGGAGAGTTACACACGCACAACAATCATAATCAGCAAGTATTTCAGCTATAAATATTTACAGTATTTTCTTGTTAAAGTTTTTTTATTTTGTTTTAATATAACCTCATTGTATACCTGCGATTAACTACATGATGTTTGCTTTTCAACTTGTAGAAACTGCCTTTGCCACTCAAAAACAAATGAAATGCAGGCAAAATGAATGTTTCTTTTGATTCCAAAGGGGAGTTGAGAAAACCTAAGGGATTTTACATGCTAATCCGCACAACGCTTACAGACACTTGCAGCCATTCAAGTGCCCGGCGCTGACATCCCATTGATCCAAAGTGATCATATTTGTAGCTCGGCTAATTAGGTAAGGGGTACATTTTGTGCCTGCATTTGTGTGGCCTTAAGAGCAGTTAGTACTGAAAAAAACTTAGACTAATTCCCTTTTTTTGGTCAGATTTATATATATATTTGTCTACATCTGCTAAGTTCAACAAATTGATTTAGTTAAGAAAGGTTTTGCGGGGGGTGGTTAAACCCCAGTAGACTAGACACAGTCTACACCGTATTGCCAGAGAGCTTTAATGCACCTCAAATTGGAATCAACTGTACACCACCCAAGTAGACTGTGTTTTTGGTTGTAGAAAATTTCACACTTGGACACATTCGTACACATTTCTTTGGAATTTCCACAAAAAAAAACCCCAATTGGAACGCAAGCTACAAAATTCTTAGCCTAAAATGTGTAAGTTTTGAGGTATGAGACCGTTTGGCATCTAAATGTATTACCTTTGCTACAGTTGCACCGCTTCGCCCGGTGAGGGATGTTTTCCATGGCGATCCCTTCAAAATTCAATCGTATAACTTTCGCTATGCCGAACGACCTGCTTATCCCCTGCAACACTATCGCCGACCCGAACCCCAGCCCGTACATGCCAGGCCAGCACAATTTGAGACCTACTACTACAACTCGAGATTTAGAAAAGAGCCCCAGTTGGCGAGCAGCTCATTCAACGAGCATCGCAGACGCAGATTTCTACACGATTTCAAGTGTGCAGCCACAGCCTTTCCAAAGATAACGACTCCGGTCACTGCCGCCTGTCTGCGTAGCGTGTCGGTGTCTCCACAGCCTCGACGTTTTCTGACGGGTAATGCGGTGCCCCTCACGGTCACCAACTCGCCGCTCTTGAGCACTTGCTGTAATCGCGGCGAGTACCAGACCATGCGTAAGGGACAGAGTACCATGTGCTTGAGCAAAACTAGCGTGGCTAGAACCGCTACTGCCGCTACGCCCAGAAGTGCCTCGGTTACCACTTTCTGTAGACCCTTCAGGGAGTTGAGTGCCAAAAGAAGCTGTTGCAGTGGTTGCGAGATTAACATCAATATCAGCGGCCTGGATGCGGACACGGACAATGATAAAAATCTAAGAATTAAAATAGAAACCGATGCGGGGGTATTGAATAATACGGATCAGGTTAAGAAAACCGGCGAACAGGCGGGTCCTAGCAAGTCGCTGCAAAGTTTTGTCATCGACAAACGTCTGTCCAAGTTTAATGTGAGCAGCAATAGCAGGGATCAGTTGCAGAAAGAAAGAGAGGAGGAACGAGAGCGGGCACGTCAGCGAGAGAGGCAACGAGAGAGCTTACGCGAGTTGGAAAGACAGCGAGACAGAGCACGTGTGCTTGAGCTGGAGGCGGAAAGGGAGAGAGCTCGTCTAAGGGAGTTGGAGCGAGAGACGCAGCGAAATCGTGAGTACGAACGAATGTGTCGCTATCAGGATCAGTTGCAGCGTGAAAGGTTACTGCGTGGACCCTTGCGTGCCCTGTCCGAGCCCTCCAACCTACCCTCGCCCGTGATGATGACCTCACATTTATACAGACCCGCCTCTAACGATCGTTTGCCGGGCATGATGGCCTTTGGTGAGACCACGACCAGACCCATGAGAGCACAACGCCTGCAGAACTGCTCAAAGAATTTGACCAACCTCAAGGGTCTGAAGTCCACCAGGGCGGACTCAACCCCGTTGCGTACGCTAGAGCGTCGTAGCTCGGGTACCTCCAATGCCAATGTACATGTGGCCATCACCACCTGCGGCAGCAGTGCCAGCATACGTCGCCTGTCGGCCACTCGCCTCAACGAGCGCAAACCCCTCAATGGCAATGCCAATACCCAACATCCACCTCCCATACACACACGTATCAACAATATGCCCATACGGATCACCACTACCCAGTCCAAGGACAAGGATCTACAGTTCTCGCTGAATCAAGTGCGTGTACGCGATGCCTCACAGGAGCGTTCCTCCTCACCGTCACCCTACCATGTCAACATCAATGTCTATGCGGATACTTTACGTCGGATGCGTCAATAGTGTGTGCAGAACTGTGGAAGGACATAGCCTTCTTCCCAAGTTTTGCATACACTCTGGCCCATCACAGGACCTAAATGTGTGTGTGTAGCTGTGCTCTAGTTTTTTGGTCATTAAATCAATGCAATTGCTGGTGACTGAGCTGTGAGCTAGTCTGAAAACCTTTCATACTGGGAGTAGTTTTAAATTTTACCACTTAATACTGAGTTTTTGGCTTATCGAATTGCCTCCAATATTTAGTAGGGTTCTTAAGTTATTTTATATATTTCACTCACAGTTAGACGAATAAAAACTGTTTGTTTTTGGTTAAAGTGTCAATCAGTTTCTTACCCGTTTGTAACGAACCGTTGAACCGTTTTTCATAGCTGATTTGTGTTGTGCTGTTGCTTAACATGTGCCTAGCTGCAGTTTTGGTTTATCTCTTGTGATATGATAATAACATGGAACAAGTTTAACAATTGTAGTGTGTTTTTTTTGCAAATTTTTCATATGATATTTCTGATATTTTTGGTTGTTTCTTTTTTTGGTTACGTTTTCCTCACTTTCAAGCATTCTTACTTCTTTTTTTTTTGTTACATTTTTGGTCACCTTTTTAATGACTTTGCTTGGTTAGTTGATTTTCTTGACTTTGGTTGGAGGTTGTTGCGTGTTATTCGTCATCATCGTAGTTCTGGTAGGTCACATAGCGTACCTGAGAGCGATCGCGGCCATAGATCAGAGACTGTAAAGGGTGTAGATTATGCAAAATGTTAGTATTTTCCATTTATTTATGTGACAGTACTAAACAAAAACAGGCCAGGCCAGCTGTCAAGGTAAATCAAAATGTTTAAAAACGATGCAATTCAAAATCATGTAATATGATGGGTAAAGTATTTTATTTTTAAGGTTTAGAGCTGACGCATTGCAGTGCTAGCTATGCTGATTAGTTTTTCTTTTAACCACATGTCTTCTTTTTATTTTTAATTCGAAAATTACCTTCAATTAATTTTTCAATTGACTCTTTTCATAGTCAATATTTAATTAAGATATTTTACCTCAATTAAATTTTCAATTGAGTCAATATTTGATAGATAAATATTTATAAAAAAATATATAGGAAAGTTAAGTTCGGCTCTGCCGAAGTTTGTCTACACTTGCAGCACGTTTTTCTAACTAAGTCAACTTTTGGTAGCTAACTTTTCTATGGGAGCTATGCCATATAGATTTGCGATTTCCAGCTTACTTTGTAAAATCATGCAAAAGTCTAACAAACTAGCATATACAAAATTTGGAGTCGATTCCGTTTAAAACAAAAAAGTTTTTCTCAATAGAACTTCTTTTTCGACTCATCATTCGTACTGCAGCTATATGCTATAGTCATACGATTTTGACAAAACTTTGTGGAATTGTGTGAAAGCATATGAGATAAATAAATGCCAATTTTAAGCAGATTTCCATTGCAAACAAAAAAGTTTTTCTCACGAAAACTACTTGTCGGACCTTAATTTTCTATGGTAGCTATACGATATAGATGTCCGAATTCGACCAAACTTCGTAAAATCATGGGTAAGCATAGCAAACTAAGAAATACAAATTTTGAAGGCGTTTGCATTGAAAAGAAAAAAGTTTTTCTCACTAAAACTACTTTTCAGACTCTACTTTCCTAGGACAGCTATACCCTATAGTGTTCCGATTTCGACCAAACTTAGTGGAATCATGGGTAAGCATAGCAAACTAAGAAGTACAAATTTTGAAGGCGTTTGCATTAAAAAAAAAAAGTTTTTCTCACAAAAACTAGTTTTTCGACCTATCGTTCCTATGACAGCTATATGCTATAGTCAACCGATCCAGCCAGTTTCGACAAATGTGCAGCGTCTTTGTACTAAAGGAACTGGTGCAAAGTTTGGTGAAGATAGCCTTCAAACTGAAGGAGGAGAAAGCTTAGAAACAGACGGACTTGACTAAATCAACTCAGCTCGTCATGCTGACCAAGAATATATATACTTTATGTGGTCGGAGATGCTTCCTTCTATGTGTTACAATCATCTAGACAACTTATAATACCCTCTGTAAGGGTATACCGCTTCGTCAGTTAGAAGGAAGTTGTCTTTGAGATTTCAGGGTTTTTGCTGTGGTGTCTATGGTATTTAAAGGTTGCGGCCCACAACTTGTGGGTCGTATCAGTTACGATGTTTCGGTCAGGTAGGATTTTGCGATGTTTGGAAACAACTGTTTACTTTATGTTTGGTTCAGACTCGTACCACATTTTCAAACTTATTTACCTCTTTTAATATTAAGATTAAATTAGTTCAACTTTGGATATGTTTTAGTGGTGTTAGTATTAGTATATAAGTAAAACTGGCAATCATTCAACTTATCATTCATAAGAGAATGTTGGAGAACCACAAAAGTGGGCACTGATTTATGAAAGACATATTTTTCTTCCAATTTCACACCTTTTATTCAGGTTATAAGTTGGAATTTGAATGCCAAGATATGCAAGGACTAAATGAACTAACAAAAAAGAAATGAAATGCATTAAAATTAACAGATTTATTTAACTGAAAATTAACATTTAAAAACAATACAAAACTAAAAAATAAAACTAAAAACTAAATTAAAGCAAACATTTCTGTTAAAGCCTTTCACTTTCGTAGGCCTCATTCGTATTGCCCTTGTCGGTCACCGCCATGCCATGCATTATGGCCGGACAGGAGGCTGTCATGGTGGCAATCGAATTACCAGCCGCATTCGAGGAGCAAGCGGAGGCAGCTATTTCCGCTGCAGCTGCCGCTGCCGCCGCCTCTTCTCTAGCCATACGCACCTTCTTCTCATCGCTGGTGGGTGGATTCTTCAGCAGGGTCAGCAGTGGGGCGTACATAAAGCAGAGTATGGCAATGCCAAACAGCATCCACTCGAAACCAATGCTCTTGACCAAGGAACCGGATAGAGCTGGTCCCACAGCAAAGCCCACACAGAAGGCCACATCACCCAAGGCATAAACACTGCCATAGACGGCCGAGTGTCGTATGTCCACCAGATAGCCCAGCTCAGGCATCATGGAGGAGTCCACCATGCCTATGGCAAAGCCTAGGCCAGCATTGGGTATAATCAGATGGGTGATGGAGGTGGCCATGGGTATCTGCGGATAAAGAAAAGGTTCAAATTGCCTTCGATCCATCCCTGCCCTTTAAAAACTTACAAAAATCAAACAAGCTCCTATGATAACCAGACCCAAACAGGCGGCAAACCATCTGCCTATCTTATGTCCCAGTGGTCCAAACAGATTTGTGCCTATCAAATAGCTTATTGAAGCAGGCAAGAAGGCCACTCCCTGTTCCCATCTGGTGGCTCCCATATTGTCCACCATCCACAGGGGTAGCGAAGGTTCCAGCATGGCTATGCCCATATTGGCAAAGGTAATGGCACCGGCCGCAATTAGAATGTAGGGATCACTGATCAAACTCTTCAGGGAAGGTGGCTCCGTTTCGGCCTTCTGTATCGAGGGTTGCAGCATGAACAACTGCAGCAGGCCATCACCCAAGGCCAAAGCGGCCAAGATCAAAAATGGTGCCGATTTGCCCACAAACTCATACATGACGCCACCAAAGGGTGGACCAATTAGCACTCCCAAGGCCAGGCCACCCAAGGCAATACCCATGGCATTGCCACGTTCCTTGTCATCGGTGAAGCGATCCGCCAACATGCCCATGCCCGACACGGAAGAGCACGAGGAACCGATACCTTGAAGAGCGCGAGCCACAAACAGCACCAGATAGGAACGACCAAAGGCAAAAACTAGCGCAAAAAAAGGGTTAGGTTTAGATTTAGATGTATTGTATATTCTTTTGGTACTCACTCAGCGTGGAAAGAAACATAATGACAAAGCCAGCAAACATCGGTATGCTATAGCCAATGCTACAAAGGGAGAAAAGTCCAGGTTAGTGGGAAAAGATGTGATTTAAAACTATAAGGTGGCACAATTTTGTTGTTTTCTTAGAAATAGTCAGAGAAAAGTAGCCCAGCGAGCTTTAAAAGCTCTCTTGAGTCGTCAGCAGCGGACGAGCAATTACAGAAAAGCTTTCTTGTTTGTATAGAAACATGTGATCAAAGGAATTAGAAGCTCTTAGCAGAGACAAGTAGTCCAACGAGCTTTAAAAGCTCTCTTGAGTCGTCGGCAGCGGCCGAGGAAATACAGAAAACCCTTTTTGTTCGTATCAAAAGATGTGATCAAAGGAATTAAAAGCTCTTAGCAGAGATCAGCAATCCAACGAGCTTAAAAAGCTCTCTTGAGGCGTCGGCAGCGGCCGAGCAAATACAGAAAAGCTTTTTGTTTGTATAAAAAGATGTGATCAAAGGAAAAAAAAACTCTTAGCAGAGACAAGTAGTCCAACGAGCTTAAAAAGCTCTCTTGATGCGTCGGCAGCGGCCGAGCAAATGCATAAAATCTTTCTTGTTTGTATAGAAAGATATGATCAAAGGAACTAGAAGCTCTTCTCAGAGACAAGCAATCCAACGACCTTTAAAAGCTCTCTTGAGTCTTCGGCAGCTGCCGAGCAATTACAGAAAAGCTTTCTTGTGAAAACCTAGCTGTTTCCGTGTTCACCCCCCCGCCCACATAATCAACCACTTACCGGTGCGTTAGCGGTCCCACAATCGGATTAACCAACAGCTGGACAAAAGCCTTCGAGGCAAACAGCAGTCCCACTTCCACAGTCTCGCCAACAAGTTCATTATGTCGTTCCTCCAGCTCCCTGTAGTACGTCTCGTTCTCTATGCGTGCCACATGGTAAAACGTTAACCGGTTTTGCTAATTACTTGCGCCGTAACTTACCCTCCGGACTTAAGGTGGATATCTCCACTTCGGGGCAATCCTTGTTGCAAGGACACAGCGGCGGCGTGGGGGGCGTATTAAATGTGAGCGGTGTGCGAGGGAAACTGTCGAGCGGTGCATCCGGATGTCGTATGTCGTACAGGAACTCGGGTATGATGGGCACTGTGAAAAGGTGGAGAGTTGGTCGTGTGTTGTTGTTGGTAATTAAATTGCAAAACAGAAAAGAATTTGCCTCACAATTAACCTAAAACGGCCGCCGAAAGCAATTTTAGTGCTTTAATTGCATTTGGGGGCAAGGTAAAAGTTTCATAATTGCTTTCGCCCAAGAGCCGAAGAGATTGCCCTGGCCTAATTGAGTTGCAACAAAGGCACCAAATTGATGACGACGACGACGACGACGACGATGCGTTTAATTGGCCTCCACTTGGCTCACTTTGCTCGGGCAAATTCAATTTGTTTATTGCATGTTTCGACTCTGTTTATATTTATTATCAACACCCGTAAAACCCAGGGAACTCCGGTCTACGTATTGCACTTAGGCTTGCCTGTAATTGCATTTCCTGCCAAGCACCAAAATGGCGAGGAGGACGAGGTCAGCGGGAATGGGGAGGGGGTAGCGAGGTATTCAATTGAATTGCCTGATGAGTGAGTGCTGAACATTTTGTTTTGTTCGTGTTGGCTGAAGTGTTGTGTGTTTTATTGCGGTTATGGACTAGACAGCATATGGGGCTTCAAAAATTGGCTAAATAAACTGACAGACCAACTTTTTGCAAAGAGAGGTAGAGATAGAGATCGACTTTCAATGGAAACACAAATGAAATGTTTGCTTTAATGGCAAAAATTAATTCAAAATATATTTAGCAAATGCAAATTGCATTAATTTGGACTCCAAATGCTTCAAATACTTTTGAGTCGCCAGAATGGGTACGACTATCAGCCATTTTTGTCAGACAGTAACCCTATTTACCAATATTAAAGTTCACCGCTCACGTTAGCCAGCTGATTTTGCGTGTGGGAACACTTATAACCACAAATTCAACTTAAATCTATATTAAGAACTGATTTCCTCAGAGTATTTCGCATTTCTTTGCCAAATTTTGTTTATTTTATCGAAAAGAACTGCCTACACAGAAAAAATTAATGATATGATCTGCGGCTATATGTTATATTTTCTCATATCACTAAAAAACAAATATCAAAATGATATTTTCGAGCATATAAAACACATATGTTAAGATCAAATTGATATTCTGTAATGTTATTTTGATACAATAAATGAAAAATTTATGGGAAATGACATAAAACTTGCACTTCACTCTGCTTTTTTGACCAAGCATTATACATAGTTTCGGAGTACCAGAAAACAACAGATTCATAATATGTAATATTTTTTTCGACTTTACCTCTTCTTGACTGGGCATCGAACTCAGGAAAATGAGATCCATATCATTTTGATATGGGCTGGTTATTTGGATAATTGGTGAAACATTATTATATTCATATAATTTCATAACTATTACATTTCATTTTGATCATCAAAGCGAAAGGACGTATAGAAAATGTGAAGAAGGAAATAGACAAGAAGAAGGCTCCGTGGCCTGATGAATTACGATAAGATGCCATTCCAATCGTATTTAGAGTAAAAAGTCCCGAGTTCAATCCCCAGAAAAGTAGGCGAAGTAAACCAAAATAATAGATTAGTTATTATTCTGGTTCCTTAAAAGCCTAAATAATAGTTAGCAAAAAATACAGTGCGTTAGGCGTAATTTATATATATTTTTCATTCAATTTGTCAAAATAATATTATAAATACCAATTTGATATTATACAATATTATTTTAATCTTGAAATATTGAATTTAAATGTTCGAAAATATCAAGATAATCATTTTCAAGAGGCGAGGATGCAACATGAAAGATTAGTATGATCCGTGGCATAGTGGTGTCGTTTCTTCTCATACCCATAAGTCCTAAGTTGTTTTTTTTTGAAGACGAAAACTTGTATAGTTTTTGAACCATAACTTCTAAAAGCGCGATGATATCAATAAAGTGTAAATGCAGTCAAATTAAGAAAACAATCGTACGTTAAGTAGTTAATTTTGTAACTTTTTTCCATAGGCGGATAAATTTTAAGAATTTGTTGAACTTGGAAAAGAAAAACTGAAATTTCTAAGAAAAATTCATATATTTTATATGTAAATCAAAATAATGGTATCATAGGTATCAGAACAATACTTTGGTTTCGCTATTTCGTGATCTTCATTCAACTAAGTTTACGTAGAAACAAGTTTGGTTGGAATAGGTTAATAAATATGGCCACAGGAGCTAGAAATGTGAACAAACCTGGTTCAGGTAACAACCTGACGTGCTGGCACTAAACGAAGGGACGATGAGATTGCGATAGCTTCTGATAGAATCGCATTTCTGCATTCTTGAGCAATAGAAAACGTTTGCTGAGATAACTTGGCTATCGAGTTTTATGCTCACCAACACAAGCACATTTTTCTGTGCTCTTCATTCGGCCCGCCCTGCTTTAGATGACAAAATCTCTTGATTTCTTTTTTAATTATTGTTAATTTAAAAAGTAAAAATTAATTAAACGAACCAGCTGTTGAAGTGCTTATGTCTACCTCCAATCAAAAGACCTTTTCTTTTGCAGGCTACCCAAAAAGTATAGAAAGATGTTGAAGTTTCACGAACCTTTCCTTTTTCCCATCAGTTTGTCAATGGCCGCTTTCTGCATTTAAAACTATTTGCAGTTGACAAACTGATTTAATGCAGTAGGCCTTGAGTTGTTGAAATTTGTGTCACCTTATTAAAAACAATATTAACTTGTCTCATTATTAATTTGACCGTCTAAGGTACAGGTCCATATTCAATTTGAATTTGTTTTCTTCTGTTTTTATTATCTCTAGCTTCTTAATTCATAAATTTCTTGTTTTTTTTTTGATTCCAATTGTGCATTTATCATTCCATGTAGAAGATTCGCCCATTGTAACCCCCATTCTTACTAATAACATACGCCTCCCTCATATATTATTATTCAGTTCTAAGTTATTGTTATTTCAAATCATTAACATAATTCAAATGCTTCTCAAATAACCCTACATCATTCTTATATGCATACATAGACTCCATTTTGGGACGTGCCGGCACGTGCCTAAACGAAAGTGAATGTTGAATCGGTTTCATTTCAGGCGCGACCTCGTGTCAACCGCATATGACATGCCATTTGGCTGCATTGCCAAAAAACAAAAGACAAAAAAAATATACAATCATTCTGAACTGGTTAAGGCCTGCTGGAATGTATGCAAATCTGTGACTATTTACCTTTTAATTGAGGCGGTAAATCCACTTAAAATGCAACACCAAAACGATTAAGCAGACAATTTTATGCCTAGAGCATAAGACGGAAGCTACCAAGTCAACTCATTAAACCCGTCTCCAAGCATTTGACACACAAAAATCCCCCCCAAAAGAGAAAAAAAACACGTGCAACTGACAAGCATTTGAAGGGATTGTGGAATGGCAGTTCGGTTTGAAGTTTACCTTTGGGCTTGGGTTGCATTTCGCGTGTCAAAGACACTTAAACCGCAAAGGCAACGGCTGGGGCAGCCCAGACTAACAAAATGTTCGACTAATGGTTGAGCCCAGGGATGCATGAAAGTGCATGCGGGTTAATTTCGAAACAAGGAATCCTTTTTTTGTACTATATATATAACTTGATGCTTTTGCAGACTTTGTTTGAATCAAGGCTCATCGGTTTTTGGTGGGAGTTTACATAAATTTTGCGGTTTTTTTTAAGCGAAGATTTATTATTTTAAAATACAAAACAATTATTTTTCTTGGCTTCAAAAAAATCGCAAAATTATTCGAGTTGATTTATTTTCAAACGAAATTAAAATTTAAAATCGTTAAATTATTTAGAAATCATTATTTTAAGCTTTTAAGCAAGTTCTATAAGAAAATTTCATGGGAATTCCAAAAGAAATAGTATTTGCCCCACAAAACGGGCTTTAAAATGGGGCCAAGTAGGCAAATGAAATCATTTAAAGTTTAAATTTACAAATATTTTTGTCTCCTAATATTTTTAAGGCCGAAAGACCATCAGGCATTGGTCTTAAGTTGCCAAAGAACAGGCCTATATTAATCAAATCTTAGGCAATTCCGGTGCTAGCTCTAATCGCATTTATTAGCGATGAGTTTTATTTGGCAAATAAAAACGTAGTGGATTTTTGTCACTCCACAGACGGCAATCATTTTTATACCCTTGCAAAGGGTATTATAATTTTGCCCAGAAGTTTGCAACGCATAGAAATATTAATTTCCGACCCCATAAACTATATATATTCTTGATCAGGGTGACGAGCTGAGTCGATTGAGCTTTGTCCTTGCGTCTGTCTGTCAGCTTCTAAGCAAACTAGTCTCTCAGTTTTAAAGCTATCGAGCTGAAATTTTGCACAGAGTCTTCTTTTTGCTGCACACTACTAATATGTCGGAGCCGACCGGATCGGTTAACTATATCTCATAGCTCCCATAGGAACAATCGGTCGGAAAACTAGTTTTAGTATGAAAAACTTCTTTCTTTTCAATGGAAACGTCTCCAAACTTTGTAATCGTAGGTTTTCTATGATTTTTGATAATTCTACCAAGTTTTATTAAAATCGGACAACTATATGGTATAGCTGCCTTACAAAAGATAGGTCTAAAAAACAGTCTCTGTTAGAAAAACTTTTTTGTTTTTAATGTTAGCATTCTGCAATTTTGTATTTGTTTGTTTCACATGCTTTCACATAATTTTACAAATTTTTGGCCAAATCGGATGACTATATCATATAGCTCCCATACGAACGCTAGGTCGGAAAATGGGAAAAAAGAGTATTTTTTGAAAATATTTAAGCGAGCACTTGCAATTGTATAAAAACTTCGAAGTTAGCTTAGCTTTCTCGTTTCCATTTCTATATCCCTGTTTTATATTACCAAAAGTTTAGTTGTAGTGGAGCAATTCCCAAAACATATAGAAGATTCGTGTTACTAAAGTTATCTACATAACTATTTATAAAGCAGACCAGGCCAAATGTAGAGCACAGAAAAATGTGCTTGTGTTGGCGAGCACCACCGACTTACTGTGTCTCTCTCTAGTCTGTGTGAAAAACACGAATGACTTCGGCCGCTGTGGTCTTTGGGACGGCTAAAGCAGTGTTCACCAAGAAGAGAGCCTTACTGTCTCTCTCTCTCCGACACTCACTGATGCTTTACTTCGGCAGGCATACAAAGTGAATTGTAGCTTGTTTGGAGCACTATAGTAAAGAGTTCTACTGCGCTCTGACACTCTCTCCACTCAACAAAGCTTAAAATAAACAATACTTCTAGTTTCAAGCAAAAATCTTTGCAACACCAAATCCTTTTTCTCCAGCCCTGAGTGTCCCCTAGATATGCCTATGCCGGAAGGACAGAGGTTTCTCGTTTGGCGTTGGCGGCGTCGTCAAGCCAAACAGTCAGGGCAGTGAGGCAACAGCAGGCAAGGCAGCCAGTCATCGAGGAAGGACCGCAAACAGAGTGACAACATTTTTTGTCTTCAATTTGTTTTATACTTTCATTAATATGCTAAACAATTAATTAACCATAAACTGCAGAGAGACAGAGAGAGAAAGAGAGAGAGGGATGAAGCGAGACAGCACTTAGAGACTAAGACTAACAAAATGCGTCCTATTTGGGAGTCAGCCAGTCGACCGTTGTTTGTGCGGAGCGTTTGGCTGGAGACGATTGGAAGGCGACACTTTATACTCGACTACGAGCCGCATCAGAGACAACGCTGGAAGCGACAAAAGGCGGCAAGGAGGGGAGGTGAGTAAAAAGTGAATGTGTTTTAAAAGGCGGAACAAAATTCACAAAAAATTATTTTAAATTGAAATTATAAGAGAGAGAGAGAAAACTTGAGACTGCTCGAAGTCTTGCTCATAACTGTGAGTCCTACACTGAGTAGGAATTCGTATTCGGAAATCTAAGAATTATAAATAGAATGATTTGAATCCAGAGCAGAATTTTGAACTCACAGATCAGTTTTGAAGAACAACGAATTATATATATATACGCCTTATATTGAATTGCCTAGAGTGTTCACCACCATATTTCTAACATTTTGCATAAATTAGACTGCTTGAAATTCCCAAGTTGGGAAACCAAACATTAGAATTATTATATAAAAGAGGTACACCCAGGAAAAAACAGATAAAACATAAACCAAAATCGATTCGTTCTTGTATTTTCAAGAATTTCGCTTTTAGAATCGAGCTCTATTCGTTCCAAGGCTGGTGTTCTTACCTCGTCTAAGAATTGAGGTAAGCAAAGTACATTCGAGAGAATTGCTTTGAATACTCTCACAGTTCCGTTTCTTAAAGGAGAGGTGAAAGTGGGGAAACTATCAAGCAGAGAGCGCCATCGAATTTTACATTCAGGTTGCTTTGAAATTCCCAAGCAGTTATGGCACTGTATGACAGTTCTCAAGACACCGATGCTGCTTTGTGGGTGATGTATGTAGCTTGTGCAGCTTTTTGTAAAGCAAAGAAGCAAGCATCTCCGATCACAAAAAGTATATATATTCCTGATCAGCAGGACAAGCTGAGTTGATTAGGCCTTGATCGTCTGTCCGTTCGTCAGCTTTAAAGCTATCTCAAGCAAACTTTGCACCCAGTCTTTTAGTTAAAATACGCTGCACATTTGTCAGAACCAGTCGAATCGGTTGACTATATCATATAGCTGTCATAGGAACGTTCGGTCGAAAAACTAGTTCTAGTTGTTCTAGTTCTAGTTGTTCTAGTTGTTTTCAATGGTAAAGCCTTCAGACTCTGTATTTCTTAGTTGGCTATGCTTTTTCATAATTCCACAAAATTTGGTCGAAGTCGGACAACTAAAAAAATAGTCTTAGTAGGAAAAACTTTTTTGTTTTCAATGCTAGCGTCTTTATTTTTTGCATTTAATTATTCTATGTAGTTTCACACAATTGTACAAAGTTTTGTCAAAATCGGATGACCATAACATATAGCTGCCATAGAAAAGATCGATCGAAAAACTAGTTTTAGTGAGAAAAACTTTTTTGTTTGCAATGGAAATGCCACCAAACTTGGTATTTGTTAGTTTTCTATACTTTTTTATGAGTTTACAAAGTTTGGTCCTAATCGGATAACTATATAGTATAGCTGCCATAGAAAGGATAGGTTTTAAAAGTGGTCGTAGTAGGGAAAAGATTTTTGTGTGTAAAGGTAGCGTCTTCAACTTTTGCATTTATTTATTTTATGTAGTTTTAAGCAATTTTACAAAGTTTTGTCGGATGACTATAGCATATAGCTGCCATAGGAAAGATCGGTCCAATAACTAGTGTTCGTGAGAAAAACTTTTTTGCTTTCAATGGAAATGCCTCCAAACTTGGTATTCGTTAGTTTTAAATGCTTTTTCATGATTTCACAAAGTTTGGTCAAAGTCGGACGACTATATAGTATAGCTGCCATAGAAAAGTTAGGTTTTAAAAAGAGTCTCAGCAAGAAAAACTTTTTCTTTACAAAGGTATATATTTTTTGGCAACTATTTCATTAATATTTTCTCATATTTATTTACCTAATATTCCCATCTGCCCAGGAACCTATCAGCCAAATCATTCCTGTGAATTCTACGACCCCTCAACCGAAGACAGTGTCGACTATTTGGATGATTACCTTCTGTTGGATGCCACCAAATTGACGCTGCAACAGCAGCAAGAGCAAAAGTCTTATCCTGGTCTGTCCGGTAAAATGAACAACAACTCCTCCAATGCCAATTCCAGCAACTGCAAGGAACAACGACAATTCAGTCGTCAGTCCAAGAGGCGTGCCTGGCTATTGAGTCGTGGCAAGAGTTATCACTTGGATCATCATCATCACCACCTAAGCGATCATCAATCAAGACGCAGTTCCCTGCAGGATGCCAGCAACCTGTCGCAGACAGCCAATAATCCTGAAGAGCGTTTGGCTGAGCGTGTGCTCAACTGGTTGGATCTGGCCGGACGTACGGATATAGTTAAGGAGCCGCCAACAACCACGCCAGCTACAACAAATAGTGCTCAATTGGCTAGACAAAGCCAAAGAAATCATCGTCATAATCATCATCACAATCGTGGGGTGTCCAGTCTGAAGCGTATGGCCACAGCAGTTTCCAATCAACAGCGTGCGGCTGCCAGAAAACCCTCAAAACCGCACACACCAGCTGTGGCTAACACCAGCAATCCTTCCAATCCCAATGCCAAGCCCATAACCATTATCTTTAACAAGGAAGGCGTACCAGTGCGTCTCAATCGACCCGCTCGGAATATAGATCTTTGCGCCTTGAGTAGTTCGGCCAGCACCACAAGACGACTGGCGGGTCAACTGGCCTCTGCCAGATTGTACAGTGGAGCCAGATCTTCCTCACCCCTGACCGAGGCCGCAGAGACACGTACTCCGCCCCAGAGTAGCCGAGCTGTGACTTCCACTGCGCCGGGCGGCAGCCTGGATATGCGCAAGCAATTGCACATTTTTATGCCCAGTCTGCCCAAGAAGGGCCTGGCGGGTGCAGCCGGCAGCGAGGATGCCTTGAGCAATAGTTTTAGTGAACTGTGTCAGCTGTAAATTCAACGAAATAGATCCTTTTTCCCCTTTCATTTTCAATTTACAATAAATATTTATTAAACCAAGAGACAGCTCATCTAGCGACCGGCTGTTGTCGTCGTCTGTGGTCAAAGCGTTTTAGCTCTGCTTCTACCAACTCGTTCATAAATCCATTCAGCTGCTGCGACATATGACTCAGGGTAAACAATTGTATCCACAGAAAGAAGACAAACAACAGATCATAGAAATCAGACAGAGCCACCGCCAGATAATGTGTCACCGAGGGATTCCGTTCGGTGATCAGCTTATAGAAATGTATTGCATGCCAGGAGTACAACGATATCCACATAACAAGCACCAGACAGCAGGCCACACTTAGGTAACGCAAACGTTGACACAGTCGACCCACATCGCAACCCAGCTTCAAAAACTCATCCATGGTACCCAATTGACAGTTGACACAGGCGACCAGCGTATAACTTCCCATCAAGGTAGGCAAAAGGATCAAAAAAGTGGACACCACTCCCGACAAACGTAGCAAAAGGTTGCCATAAATAGCCAGATCCGAATTGCCACCAACGGGTTGGGCATAATCATTCCAGTTCTCAAGCAATAGCGAGGCATTCACATAGCCATAAACGAGCAAGTGCAGCACAGTGATCAGAAGTAAGGGCCAGGATATTTCGAAACGATTCCTTCTAACATGATGTGTGTAGGGAAACAAGCCGGAACAGCGTAGAGCCAAAGCAGCCCAGGCGAATATATCCACCAGAGATTGCCGTTGATTGGACATTTTGCTACTAACTGAAGTTGGAAATGTTGGAACGCCACAGCTTATGAGTGGCGTGCAGAGTGCAATAGTTCAAGTCCTTGGGGAAAAACTGGTTGATTAATTTTGGTTGTAAATATGTGAGGTGGGACAAATGCACTTTTTAAATTTAATAGATTGTCCCACCTTTTCAGTTACTTAAAGCCAGGGCAGGCACCCTTAGCCGGAAATACATATCGGGTCATAGAAGAAGATTCATGAAGTACACAGATATAAAATTCCACATATTCGGGCTAAAATTGTAACCAAACGAAAATCAGAAGTCCTTTAATCAAGGAGTTCCTTTCTCCAAGTACACTCAAAAAATATATTTTCTAGTTTTTAATACTTTCATACTTGGATCAAGAGTGTTCCATGTCAGAGGTTCGATAAGAATGAAAATGCTGGATCCAAGAGTGAAATTCTTGATCCAAGTATGAACTTTTGACTCCGTTTTTCTTGAACCAAAAGCTTTAATACTTGATCCAAGTACAAAACATTCCTATATCAAGCAGCATAGTTCTTGAATCAAGTGCTAAACATACTCAAATTCAAGAATACTCATTCTTGAATCAAGTGCATACAGTATTGTTTGACTGTCAACTGTCAGTCGAGCAGAGGTCTCTCCATGCCAGCAATGCCATAACTGTTTGGGAATTTCAAGGCAGCCTAAGTGCAAAATTCGACACAACACATACGTATGTGTGCGTGAACTCATTTAACCTCTTAGTTTTGGTGAGAGAGACTTTCTTGCTGTCGGCTTCCTTTGCTCTATCGCTTTGACACTGGAAATTCGTACTCACTTCAATCTCGAGTCAGTACTATTTACTATTTCAACGAATGCGAGATTGAAACTAGACTTTCTAGCTTGCATCAAGCTTTTTCTAGTACATTTCGTACTTGAAACCAAAATAATTCTTTTGGTTTTTACATCAGCTGCCCTTTTTTCTGTGAAGTAGTTGGCAAGGGTACTTGGTTGCCCTACCTAATTATCTGGCAACACGATGTGGAACAGGTGGATTAAGGCAAAAGTATTCCATTAATGTTTCAAGTTAATGATTATAGTTATTGTGGTTAACTTGTGAAACTCAAACTATGTGCCATACTCTAATCTAGAGTTCTATTTCAGTTACCAACTTTGCCACACGCGTCCTTCTGCCTCATCCGTTTTTTTCTCTTTCTATATTTAAACACATGCACCTTTGAGACGCCATTAATCCTTGTTGTTGGGCTATTAAACAAGCCGTATAAATATAGAAATAAAACTAACCAATACTCTCATAAACAAATGTTAGAAATTTCTGAAGAAAGCCTCCTCATTTCATAAAACTCCTTACCAAGTGTTAATACCTTTAGTGTTGTAGATGATTTATTGATTTTAGTTTAAGACTTTGCCATTGAAAGTTTTTTTTTGTTTATTTTTGGATTACCCCAAAGAAACTCTGTTACGCCCAAGCCTAAAAAAGAATTTTTCTTTGTTTTGATTTCTTTGTTGATTTTTGCTGTTGCTGACTTTTACCTTACTTGCCGACATTTTGCAGGTGTAATCAATGTAATTGTGATATTATTACTTAGGTAAAGGGTTTCAGTTAAAGTTTTAATGGTTTAGCGTGATGTGTGAGAATATGGAGTAAAATATCAAAGGGGGGAAACTAAAGTGATCCTGGTTCACTAACCTTTTTCAATACAAACACATCAGCTTTTATTTTACAAAATTTATTTTCTCCTTTCTATTAAGTATTTCTGACCCCAACTTTAATCGCCTCCAAGATTTACTGAGACAAATGCTATACCAATAACGTGATCTTAGCCACTTCCTTTATTAAATTAGTACAAATTTTGAATCACTTCAAAATAACAATCTAATTTATTTTACAATTCTTCTTTTTCTCACTATTTTGCATATTTTTGCTAAAATTTAATTAATTTTAATAGATGACTTCATTTAAATTTCATTAGAATTCAAATTCAAATTCAAAATTCAAGTGGCTTAGCGCACTGAACGGACTATCGGATCGATAGGCAATACCGATAGCTGACTAGTTCGATACTTTGTATTGTTAAGGCCAGCCGCGCGTCGCTTCGGGCTCCCAAGTTTTGTTAATATTTTCGGTTTTTTAACGCGCTTGTAACCAATAAAATGAGTTCGGTTGGATCTGAGCGTGATCCTGTGTTGAGTTTTAATAATTTGCAATCATTTAGTTATTAATTTTACGCAAATTAAATAAGCCGGCCGTCTTGGCAAATTGCGTTTGTTTTCCCGTTATGTTTCGGTCTCTCTTTCTGGCAATTGCGGCAGCGTCCATGCTTATATTTCTTGTTTTTTTTTTGTGTTTCTGCTAGTGTTTAACTAAATAAAGTTAACTAAATTGAAATAAATGTATACATATTGCATTTATTGTGTTGTGCATTCTCTTGGTCTCCTGTGCCTTGTTCGCAATGTTCTCTTATTGTGCCGTTTCGCTACCTCCGCGCTCTTACGGTGCTTGGCTCTTCAAGCTCGATCAAATTTTGGCTGCTGTCGCGCCCGCGCTTTTCTCCTTTATTTTTTTGTTCTTGTGATTGTGCGCTTTCTTAATGTTTAATTTTGTAAGGCTTAAATAATATAAACTAAAGTCAAATAAAATGTATACATATTGCATTTAGTGTGCTGTACGCTCTCGCTCTCTTTGCCATGTTCGGTGTGTGTGTGCTTCGTTTCGCTATGTCCCCGCGCCCGCCCCCGCTAGTGCCCTCTCAAGCTAATTTTGCCTGTCGTCGCGGCCGCGCATGTCCTTTTTATTGTTTTTTTTTTAACTTTTTGTTTTTGTGATTGTGAATGTGCTCTTTATTAATGTTAAATATTTAAAAGTTTAACAAATGAGTGTTTTTTTGTCCTGCTGTGCTCGCTTTCTGCTGCTCCCGCTATAACTTCTATTTCTTTGGGTAAGTGTATTTTTTACTTCGCCTAATGTAACTGTGTTTGTTTGACCCCTGCGGTAAATTTGGGTGAAATTGTGGTCATGAATGTCTGCTGAATTGAGACAGGACATGTGTTTTCTAGATCCACTCTGGGCACTTGTATGTCCTGCCAATTTATTTATGTTATTTTTTTTTTTGACACTGCACACTGGGACAGAATGAAAATCTTTGGACCAAAAAATACCACCATTTTCTTGTTGAAAAAATAAACAAAAATATTTAAAACTATAAAAAAAAGTACAGACAGTTTTGTGGTCTTTTTTCGTTCCTTTCGAGAGCGTTTTGTGACTTTTAGGCTTAAAAGCAAGAAGTTTCAGACCCGACAGTGGCACGAAATAGGTTATAATTTATAGGTATGTTGTAAAAATTCGTTTTTGTTTGTAGGACAGCCTGTTCTTTAAATGATTACAGATCATATTTGCAGTGGCAATTTATTTCTGTTACCAGTTTTATTGAATTTTTCCCCACACTTCCCCTCAACTCAGCCCTTTGGAAGTTATTTTGGGATAGACATCGAAAACGTAAACAGTCGTAAACTAATTATTGACATTACATATCCATCAGAGTAATATAATGACTGTCGTCGTCTACAACTGTCATCCAATGCCGATAGCCTAAAACGGCATGCAAACGACACCTGCCACACATGTTAAGGTTCTTCTTCGATTTCACTACGCTCCATGAGTCATTGCGTTTGTCCATGACGACACTGGAAACGCCGCACCACTATGGTGACCTTTTCTCAGGTGGCGGGGCGGGTAACGCTCGTAATAACCACGCGAAAAAGTTTCGTCCTTTCAAGGCAAACCGAACTAAAGACAAAAGGCAGAGCTCACAGCAATTACTTTGGCAGAAAACTTTTCCCCCGTCTGACGTTTGACTTTTTCACAGTTTTTTCTTTCCTTTTTGGTTGTTTTTTTGTTTGTTTTTTGTCAAGAAAATGCGCAACAATATCGTATCGCAGCTCATAACAAGCCAACTTTAGGCCTGCCGTGACTTATTCGCGTTTCTGCAGTCAACGGGAAAGGTTGTGTAAGCTAACAAGCAAAGTTTCCATTTTCCGGCAATTTGTAACCGAAGCAAAAATGTCCTCCGCCGATGAGGATTCATTGGACGGTCCCCTGGTTAAGCGAGCCACGTCCACGGGCGAGCGTGCAGCCTCCGTGGAGGAGGGAGAGCGCCCCAGGGGACGCAATATACCCGACTTGCTGCGGCATCAGAACAGCTTTGAGGCGCGCTACAGCAGCATTATACAGAAACAAATCTGGGAGAATAGCATCAACAAGGATGTATTGGAGCGACAGTTGAATGCTTATTTGCCATTCGCTCGAAGTGCTTCATTGACCAAAGATGGAACGGATGTATTCGATCAGCTGAAAGTAACGCCCAGTGGCAGTTCGTCAAAGGCCAGATCTGTGGGCACAACGCCCACGAAGCGTGCGGGAGCATGTCTGGAAAAACTGGAGACCATCGATGTGGCGGAACAGCAGCTCAACAAAACGAAATCAAAGTGAAAGAAGTGAATGAACTAAAGTGAGATTCCATTTAAAAATTCATCAATGTGATTTACAAAATTTGTATGAAATCTCTTAAAATAGATTTTTATAAGTATTACTAACTATTAAGTCAAGGAAACCAGAAAAAGCAATACAATCCAACTACATTTTATAAATAAAATCATGAAAAATAGTCATCGTAAGTGGCTTCATTTAAGATAATAAACTCATTTACTCGACAAACACAACAAAAACTTTATCAAGCAAACAAATTCAAGGCAAGATTTGTAAATTATTAAGCAATGAATTCTAATAAGAAAATTGCAAACAAAATATGATAAATATTTTCTATAAACTTGGAAACAAAGGTTGCAGTTTTTTCTTCTTAACTGACTCCAGAAGTCCCTACTCATTTTCTAATAACCGCTTAGTATTTCTAATTGAAACTATTTTCTTCAGATGATCAGAAGACATACGATTTCCATTCACTCCTCTTTCTTGTAACCTCAAAAATTTAAATATTCAAGTTTAGTTCGAAATTTAATCGAAAACTCGAAAATCTCTACAGATTTTCAGCACTCATGTCTGTCTGCTTGGGTATTTTCCATGTAGCAAGTCTTGAAAACTTTGCAATGTCTTCACCTTACTGCATGCTGGAGATATTTAAGAGTCTCATGGATCGGCTTCTGTGTATAATCGGATAGTTGTCATAGAAACGTTTTTTTTGTTATCATTGAATTTAACTAGTCTTTTTGAGATCAGAAGACTTTATAGCACCGTGTTAGAAACCAAGTTGGTCTGACTAGTTTTGGAATAAGATTCGTTTCAAGAATGTTATTTAGAACTGCGTTCGGTCCAGAACCAAATACTTCGACTTGTTTTCGAACAGGCTATCAGCAAATATATATATAAAATGTATTCAATTTCTAGAATTTTATAATGAAGTTGTTTAATTTTATCTAAAAGATAAACTTTTATTTTCGAATATGAAAAATTCCAATTTTTTCGGACATTTCACTTTATTTCCCATGTTCCAAAAATTCTAAAAATTTATCTGAACATGGAAAAAAATCACAAAATTAACCAGTTAATAGACCAATGTGTTCTTTATTTCAATACACTTAAAAACTTGATTATTTTCACTTTCGCAAAAATTTTAAGCCCAGTTTTATACCGAAAACTGGTTTAACATTCGCATTCTTTGCCAACAATGGGCACTCAATGGTCCTTTGCTTCCCTAAAGACCAGCCCTTTAATTTGCTGGAGCTCACTTTCGTTTTAAGTTGGTGCCCACCTTCGTTCTATACTTAATCCTTGGCAAAAGTCCAAGAGGTTGAGTATTAAAAAAGAAACTTAAAAGAAATTTTACAAAACTTGGCCAACAAAAAAGTTTTCCCATGACAACTATATGATATCGATCCTAAAAACGTTGGAAACGTTTACGACACGCAATATTAAATTCAAACTAAGTATTTTATGAAAGCGTCAAATTTGGTGACAAAGCGTCAAGTAAGACAAAGTGACGAAATATGCAGAAAACCCAATGCTTTTCTAATAAAATCTAGCAACAATATGATTCAATTCTACTGATTCCATCAATTACCAGTAAATGTAAATCTACTAAGCAAATTATTTACATATCGAGTTGCTGTTACACTCACTTTTCCTATTTCTTCCCCCTTTTTTGTTTTTTGTCATATTTATTAAGCCCAAAACTTTGTTCAATCTTTCTTAATAAAAAATCAAATCCTATTTCTTATTCAATTTGCCTATTCGTTCTCTCCCCACTCGACACACAGATAAGGCGGATCGGTCCGCCTCAATGACCCATATAAATCAGTCACATCCCCAGCTAAATCTAATTTATGAGCATATTATGCGTATCAAGTAAGCCAAATCAAATGTAATAAGCAATTCTTGTTTCAACACCTTTAACGTAAAATGTGAAAGCACTTAAGTGGAAATGCCTCAAGTCAAACGCTAAAAGCTACCCTCAATCTCTTTTCCAGCCAGCCACCCCATTCATCATCACCTCCCCCCCCCCCCCAAGCAGGCGCCTAAGCGACAGGAAACCAAAAGAAGTTGGCACAGAGCTAATAGTTTTTCTGGTGAATTTTTCTACTTTTTGCCTTTGACTTTCACTTCCTTGAAGCTCTCAACAAGTTGCTCCCAAGTGGCTTGGCAGTTTCTATCGCTATTTTCACAACTTGTTGATTTAAATTCATGATTCACGTTTAACTAGGAGAAGGAAAGAGTCCCTGTTTTTTTTTTTTCGTTGGTATTGTCAGCCGCAGCCGCAAAACACAAGCACTGTGGTACGCACTTGATGTCCATGTGTTTGCGCAGACACTTGACATAAGCACTTGGCTCGAACCACCCTTGGTCACCCTGGGTTCCGTCCGGTTTAGTGTCAAGCGCAGAAAGGTTTTTCCCGTTTTCTGGAGCCTCGCTTGGCTGCGTGTCTATTTAATTGACTGTCGACCACTTGGAAATGCCCAGTCCGTTGGCATTTTGATAATGACGGGTGAGAGAATGAGAGCCTGGACACTGGCAGACAAATAATGGTGCTCCAACTTTGATTAGTTGTTAAGACTGCAGGAAGGCGTGGAATGTGGTCAGCAATTAGAAGGCGCTTTGGCTTGATCAAAAAATACAATTGTGTTAATTAATTCAGGCTTTAAAACTCGGCTTATGTTTTAGAATAGCACTTGGAACTAGAAACTGAAAGTAATTTTTCTAATTTTTTAGAACAAAATTAACTTCAATGATTTATTTGAACTAAAATTCTTAAGGTTACACTCAAAGTTTTGATAATCTGGCTATCTTTATCATTGGCTAGAGAAGAGCGATTCACGTCCTAAAACTCTTTAGAGAACTGAACCGAACCGTTTCTTTTTGTGGTTTTCGGACTGGTTCAGCAATTCTGAAAGGAAGCCGCTCCGTTTTACGGAACGGTTTACCAGCTGGAATAAGCTTTTAGGTTCGGTTGAAAACTGGTTCGGTTCGGAACCGGCTGATTTTAATTTGCTCTTATTTTTTACTATTATTATATTTAGAACACCTAAATACTGACAGGAATATTACCTTTACCTTTACCTAACCAGAAATCGCTGGCGTTAAGAATATTCCTTGAATTTTATCTCTCTTCTCGCACTTTGCACTTAACTGAATCACTGAGTGACAGTTGAATTGATGAACTGAAGGCATTGACAGCTTCTGGCTGGCAGGAAAACATTCATTAGCTTAAGTGGGTGCTCTGCGGTAATTTTATGGTTTTCCCCCCACTGGGGAAATGGACAATTTCCAGGTGATTGCCTGGCATTGCCTTGTAAATGGTCATGAAATGCTAATGGTCTCCAGGGATAAAGATAAAACGTAGAGATTTATTGTGCGCAACTTACCCACGGTGGTCAGGAGCATGTTATCCAGCAGCAGTGCAATCGCCACTATGACTAGAACCAAACGATTGGAGCCACGCCAGCTGACCATCCATGTCTTGGCGGCGGACCAGGACCCGGCAGCGCGTGGATCCTCTTGCCGAGACTGATCCGATGTATACGCTTGATAGGTGGGCGGCGGTGGTGGCGGTGGTCCCGTCTGCTGTTCCTTGCCCACGCCCAGTATGCCACATTCCGCGGAGTCCATGTTGCCATTTTGTTGCTGCTGTTGTGGGTCCAATTGTTGCTTGAAGGGATTTTTGCTGGGTGTTTCTGTAAAGGAGGTGGTTTCACTTGGTTGCTGCTGCTGTGCTGTGCTCGGCTGGTATTTTCTTGGTCCACCATTGCCCGCATCAGTCGATGATTGCATTGCGTCGCTAGCCAATGGTTGCTAGGGTGGCAGGGGGGAGGAGAAGATTAGAGTTGGTAAGCGGCTTTTGAATGTAAGTAATCAAAATGTAAGCAGCTTCCCACGCTCGCCTTATGCCTCAATGATTTTCGCTAATTAAAAATAAATTATATATCTGGAAGTTTTGAATTCAATTTGTGAGTTTCACACGACAAATTTAAATATTTATTTAATTGCCTGCACACTCCGACCCCTGCGGCGTATGCTTAATGTACAATTTACAGCATTTGCCATTGCCTAACTTAGGGCGCCAACTCAATTTGCCAGCCTAATTCGTTTACGCTTCTCTGTGCGGGAGTGGAGGAGGAGGCTGGCTTTGCCTTTTCGGTGTTTTACTTAAAAATTGAATTAAATTCTAATTGAAAGCAAGATTTGATTTTCGTCAAGAGCAAAACTCAACTCTGAGTTGCTGTAAATAATTCGCAATTCTCAAATTCGTTGCAATTGAAACAATTGCCAGGGGTGTCCAATCAAACTGGCTATTTATGACTCAATCGACTCAATCAACACACACAAAGCAGAACTTTCTTCAATTCCACTCTGATGAATGTCTAATGGAAATGTTACAATTACAACGAGTTGATTTGGCTGTCAGAGTCACGTGAGTAGGAGGCGTGTTGCGGCCAAACAACAAAATTCTCTGTGCAATTTTAATTGATTTAATCTGTATAATTTGCTGTGTCTATGACAAAGCTGCCACTAAATGATGACGGAAAGTTATATATAAAATTGTATTATTTGAAAAATAAAGAGGGAATAGTAGGTAATCATTATGCTTGCTCCATATATCAGGCGCTCAACGGCAAAAACTAATTAAACGTGTTTATCAACTGATCTTAGCAATGAGAGCTGCATATATGCCATAATTGATCCCGCTTCGACGTGACGTTAAAGCAAAGTAATATAAATCAACTCGTAAACTTGAGCTAATGAGAGGGATTTTTATATCAAATAATTAACTGATATTTCACAATATCTTTCACATGTGAACCTAACAAGGAATACAGGTAACATCCTCAAAGATAGTCCCTTCCTCCCTTCCATAACCTTCCGACTTTTATAACTTTCCGAACCTTAACCATTGGTAAATTTTGGTTCATCAGCTTACTAAGAAAACTAAGTGCTCGCTATTTAGTAAAATGTTAAGGTTCTTTTTAGTTCTAAAAAGGATTCGAAATTTGGTTTTGAACTACTATTATAAGTTATTATTAAAAAATGTAATTACTTGTACAATTACTTGAATAATTGTACCTGTAAAACGGCATTATTGAGTATTAGTGCTTGAAATCTTGAATTAATCATGTATTTCTAGTAATATTCAAACGCTCTTACACACAAACTGTATATAAATAAGCCCCATTCTCACATATATGGCTTTAAAAGTATATTTCACACTTTGTTAAGAGTAGGAAGCATCATAATTCAATTGAATCATTTTTCTTATCATTAAATTTGGTGTTTTCCAAACTTGATTGGTTAAAAATCATATTTTTGACCTGCAATTACATGAAAAAGTCAACTTTTCAAGCACAATTACTCCATAATCCCCCTTTACAATTACAATTATTCAAGTAATTGTAAAAGTAATGACAATTTGAAATAAATATTGAATAATTGCAATTCCAAGTTCCAATTACGATTACTAGAAATATCGTTGTCAGGAATTGATTTTCATTGTCTGAGTAATTGAGATTACTGTAATGAAAAGTAATTAAATACGCGAAGTAATGATTACATTACAGCTCTGTTGCCTAGGAAGTTGCAGATAGAATTGTGTAAGGTTTCTGAATTCTGAAAATTGAGAAACAAATTATTAAGCTCGAAAATAGACATTGAGCCAGTGAACCAGAACGAAACCATGGCTATAATCATGTTATATTTTGCCATGAAACACTTAACCGAATCATCAAAATTCCGGAACGGTTTGCTTCCCAGATTTGAGCTGACCTGAACACTGTTCTGATGCAGCGTATCAAGCGTATGCCTTCTTCTACACAACTGGTCACCTTCATCAGCTATAACTTATATATGTAAATTTTATCTTATTTTATAAATCGCTTTTCCCGACTGCTTACCCTCATTCAATTATTCAGGATTTATAACTAGAAGATGTCTCAAACTTATAGTTCTTTCCCATATGTGAATGCACTTGATCAAGTTTTGTTGTTTGTTTGTGTTTTTTTTTTTGTATTTTGTTTATCACCCGACTACGCGCACAGATACTAAGTATAATTAATTGGGATTCAAATGAACTACAAAGCACAACAAGTAAATAGGATCAACTGGGGCTTTCTCTTTTTTTAAGAATACTCTGCGCGACGCGATTCTACCGACAAGTCGGCGCTCTAAGCTCAAACTAAAAACTCTGGCGTGTCGTTCGAGGCTTATTAAACGAATTTATTTTTGTTTTGTTTGTTTTGTTGCTCGCTAGTATTGTGATTATTTAGTCTTTGTTCGTCATCTTTGAATTTCAAATGAATGAACAAGCATAGAAGTGTGTAAAATACATTTTAATAATTATTAATTAGCAATTGGCATGCAATTTGATGAATCGTAGGCGCGTGGGAAAGCGAAATGCAAATGTGTCAGTTTGGGTGCAAATTCAAGTTCAATTGGGAAATGCATTTGGAGCTCGGATTGAATGGCATTAATTTGGAAAAATGCTGCCAGCCGCATCGTGCGACTCATTATTCAGTGATTCCCTTTGATTGTCGCTGTTAATTGCATAAGATTTTTGAACGCCCGCCACACGGTCAACGTTTAGCAGCTGCTTGCCGCTTGTTGCCTTTTCATTTTTTCAGTTGCCAAGACACGCAACTTTATTTAAATTGCGCTCAGCTTTATGTTTGTTTTTTTCTTGAGATTTTTATTAATTAAAGGCAAGCGCAAGCTGCTTAGGCTTAGGCCTGACATTGAACAGATTGTGGATACCTTCAAGTTTGGTTTCCTATGTAAATTCTAACTTACAAACTTGAAACTTTATGTTTCATAATCAAATGTAGATTGGTATAATTAAGGTAAAGTTCTAATTGCTGGGCGCTAATTGTATTTGTCAAACGATTACCGACAGCTCGACTATAAATAAAACTAAACTAATTAGTTCAATATAATGCAACGAGGCAATAGAAATTTGTAGTAGACTTTGCGGTCCATATGGAACGTGTTTAAGGGTCACTTTAAATTATGGCACATACGAACGGGTGCTGAATTGCCGCAGTGATAGGCGAAATGACAAAGCTGCAGCAACAAAGCGCACAGCTTGTAAAGCTTAGGAAAAATGTAAGTAGCAGATCGCTTTAAGTATGTCTTACTTTTTGCACTTTTTCTTTACATTTGAATTTGTTTTCTTACCTGCAATATTTTCGGTAAACGTCCTTTCGCCCTTAACTACTTCTACTTCTTTGGAGTATCTTGGTGTTTTTTTTTTGTTATTTTTCTTGCAGGGGTGGAAGAGGATTTGCTGATTTGTCTGTTACTTTTGAGTGGTGATTAGGGCGACGGACTTGGTTCTATTGTAATTGCAACTGTTGACGTTGCTGTGGTTGTTATTGCTCGGGGAGGGTGAAGTTGTTACGTTGTTGGAGTATTCCTGTGGGAACAAATGTAACAGACAGTTAAGTAAAAGTAAATCGCTTGCAGAGGCTTTGTCTGTGTCTTTGTGGTCTCAGCTTTGACATTGGCCACTTGTGGAATGCTTGGCCACATTTTAAGTGGCTTGCTTTTACTTTCCGAGGGATTTATTTATTTTAAGACAAAAGTCTGCGCTGTTAGTGCAGAAATCCACTTAAACTAAATAATAATAAATAATAAGGGAAGTATGTTTTGTATATAAACTGGCTTTTCTTAAATGAATTGAAAACATGCGAAGGATCTTTCTTGAAATTACCAATATTACGCTCTCCGATTACTTTGCCAGAGTAAAATTGTCGAAAAATAGTTTAGATCTTAAGGAAGATGAAGAAGGATTCTTTTTCAACGAATTTTTATCTTAAGATTTAAGAGAAGAACAAGTTAGGGCTCAAATTTGGGATTTTAGTCCAACAAATCTCAAACCCCTCAGTCAATTCGCAAATTGTCGTAAGGGGAAAGTAATCCTTTTGAACAAAAATTACAAATTTTGTTACACATGTAAGTATTAGAATAAACAAATATGCCACACCCGAACTACTGACCGATACTTAATGATTTATCGTAATAATTGTTTGTAATAAACCAGCTAACTTTGACAGACTGTGTATTTTGCTGTTACTTGCAAGCCAAAGCCTTATAATTATAAACAATTTGGCAACATTTCAACTAATTATACTTAACAATTCGAGGTAATGTTTAGACTGTGTACCAAATTAACACCTAGTTATATTAAGCTAGTGCAAATGTATGTAACAACCAGAAGGAATGAAGGCGGGTATACTGACCCTATAAAGTATATATATACTTGATTAGTAGACATCAGATTTAAAGTAAAATCCTATTTTTAACAAAAAAAAAAACTTACATCGTCCACAGTTTTGTAGATAGATGACTGATACCTTCTAAAGATATTTAGCTAACAGAATTCATTATCGAACCTTCAAAGGATTGGTAAAGTTTGGATGAACGATAGTGTCGTTATGAGAAATAGAATGTTTTGCAGAAGTCTGTTTAGCTGTGTTTAGGTTCAACTAAAAGGGGTTGATTATGCAAGTTTTGTAAGTTTAAATCAAGGCTGCTTTTTGCACTCAATCAATCAAAATACCAATTGACTTGAAAGCATGAAAGCTTTGCCGCTGCCAAGAGTTAGCCTGTCCCTCTGGGTTTTCCTCTTATGAAAAATAAATATCACAAAATGTTTTTGCGGCTATTTAACCAATGTAAATACAAAAAGGTAAACGGAATTTATTTATTTTCTCATATTTGTTGACAAGCCAGAACAAACAAACAATAAATTTATTGACTCCCATCGATTAATAAAAAGGTTTTTAAGGTAATTGGTAATATTTAACGTTGTTTCTGCTTATAAAAGCAAATTTCTAATAATAAATTGAAAACAAATTGAAAGACTTCTTGGCTTGGTAGAGCTTTCCGGTCTCTTGTAGAAGTTTGGCAAGAGAAAAACAAATTGGTTCAATCTCTAATCCTTCTGCTGCAATAATTATATTGTTAGAAAATATTTCATGGAACTTACACCCTTTGTTTCGTTAAACTTTTCACATATTTTACAATTTTTTGTGTTAGGTTTTTCTCTGCGTTAAGCACAATTTTAGGCGCACATTTTGTAATAATTATTTTATTTAATTTATAATTTTTTTTTTTGTTTAATATTGTACAATTAAAACTAAACAAACTAAGCTACATTTTCTTGTGAAACAGAAAAGCAGAAAATTGTGCTCTGCTTTGGAAACGTGAATTCGAGCACGTCCATCAGCCACGAGATCTCATCTCGCACTGAACGCCCAACGGCGAGACTCGACTGCGAGGCAGCAACTGAATGCGGCCTGCATAGTCCAAGTTCAGGATGTGCGAAGCTGAACCACTTGATGCTGTGGCAGCGCAGTCGCTGCCACTTGTTGTTGTCTGCCTGTTGCAGTCCGCCCTTATCCGCATAGTATTTTTGATGAGAGCTGCCAGCGGCAATGATTCTACTCAATTGCCCTCATTGTGGGTGTGTGAGTGTCAGTGTGTGTGTGTGTGTGTGTGTGTGTGTGTGTGCGTTTGGGGGGGTTTCTGCTGTTTGATTTTATTTTCACTGTCAATTGCGTTACGCCTGTAAGTATGCAATGCGGAGACAGCCACAGAAAGTGAGAGAAACAGAGACAGAGAGAGAGGGAGCAGGCAAGCATCATATTATGCTTAATTGATTTTCGTGTTAAGTGGCATTTCAGGGGTGTCTAGCGTTTGAGGACTTGTTTGAAATTCCCAGCACGAGGCGTGTGAAATATATATTTATTTAAATTTAACTGAAATTCCTACTTAATTTTCATCTTCAAGGAATTCTTAAAAACTGTCAAGTCAGTTTCCAACCCTTAAGGCTGTTCCTCTTAACCTTACCAGCCCTTAATGAACTCACCTCTAGTCTGGGCAACTGTTTCTCTTTTTTGCACTTTTTGCACTTTTTCGTTTAAGCCTTAGAGTGTAACAGGTGTGTGTTGTGGCATACCTTTAGGGCGTTTTTAACCTGAGAACAAATCGTGTACGTGTTGTTGTTTAGATTAGGGCAATTCTCAAAGAGAACATCCGCTAAAGCGTCTAAGCTGTCACAAATTTATGCAATTAGCCGGAAACACGCGACTCTTGATATCGAAGACAAAGACCGACCACAAAACCGAATCCGGACTACAGCGACAGAGAAACGACACGCGACTGACTACACAAAGACTAAGACAAGACCTGAAACGGAGGCTGAAACAGACGCCGAGAATTGCCGCATATATTTATAGTCATTGTCCATTGCCGACGATCACGTTTAAAGTTGTCCATTTGCATATGGAAAGATATCAAAATGTGGGCACGCATCGCTGGTAATTTAAATGCCTCAAAACCTGACAGTGGTAGTAAAAGATTGCTGTAAAAAAACCAAGCAAAAAAAAACAACCTATCCCTGCTTAACTGGTCTGAAGCGGCCAGACCTTGATTCTTATAGAAGCTTAATGGGTATTTCGATGAGTTGACAAAAATCTGGCTAGTCTCTTATGTAATTGAAGTGTTTGCCTTAATTTTAAAGATACAAAACTGAATTAAGTTTGCCTCTAAACTCATTTCAACCTCTTTCATCTGTTGCAAATATCAAAATCTTTATGAGCCACACAAAATTGGCTAAAAGAGTAAGCTTTAATGCTTAATTAATTGTGCTCTGGTTGAAATGGCCGCCAATAAGTAATAAATTGTGGTTTTTTGAAGACACTGAGTTGAAGGCTTTGTCACGCTGAATGCCATGCACCACTCGACAGGAGCTAGGCGAAACCTTTCGGCACCTTCTTTCTTATGAGTTAACCAAAACCTAAGACCCATTCCAGGATTGCCTTAAAAAAACGAAATATTTCTTTTTTGCTCAGAACAAAAATGGATCCAAAAAACTTTCATTTGGACTGGTTATGTCTTTTATATCCATTTAATCATCCAACGGAGCTGAAAATTAACCAAATGATGATAATTTTTCATATTCCTTGGCTGATTTTCAGCTCTGTTGGATGATAAAAAGGATATTACATTTTTTTCAGTGTACGAGTTTGCCTTTGTCTTTCAGGATGGAATACTTTCTACTTTCCTTTAGATTTCATAGCCAAATTTTGATTTGAGCAGATTCTTGAAGCTAAGTTTGAAAGATTTGAACACGTATTTATATACAAACTCTTTGAATATTAACTTTTTCCATATCAAAATCGATACGAAAATTTCAATGAAAGCCCAATAAATACATCAAATTAATCCCCCCCCCCCCAACTCACCTCACTTTCAATGGTCGTAAAGAACCAAAAGGCGGAGCGTTCCATTGAAGTGTTAAAGTAGCATCACCCAAAATAACTTCAAACTTAATGGACTAGAAATCGACCCAGACTGATGGCATTAAAGAATACAATGGAAATGGAAATGGGTCCTGGATGTGGGGACAATGTACACGAAACTTTAAGTGGAAACCTTTCAATGGCAGCCTGACAAATTGAATTCGTTACATATGACAACTTAACCTAATCGTGGGTCAAAAGTATGACAAATGTGGTAGTAAAAAAGAAACTTAATGGCAGGAGTTAAAAACAACATTTCCTTCAACTAATGCGGGTCAGGCCCAGATAAACGCGCAAGCCTGATGGTCAATTCCACAATTCTGTGGGGCGCAAAATGTTTAATTTCCTTTTGTTGGCAAATTCAACACAAAGCAGACGAGAGTGGACAAAACTTTGGCTGTCATTGGCAGCAAATCTATTTGCATGTGTTTGTGTGAGTTCAAATGTCATATGCCGCGCCTGTGCGTATGCTAGGGGAAATATTTTTCATTTATTTCTGGTTGCTTGCGTGTATGTGTGTGTGTGGGTGGGTGAGTATCGCATATTTGCGGGCATTCAATTGAAATATCAACACGTGCCATGCCGCTGCTGATGCTGCTTTGGCATAGTTGAACTCGCTTCCCTTTGGCATTTGTATTTGTCTTAAGCGCATGAGATGCTCAGGCTCGGATGAGCCAACTTCATTAAGAAATTCTTCAAATATTTCGCATTATTATGTCGTTTTTATGCTCCACGCCGCATTTATTAAAAGGCGTTGACAATTTCTTTGGCTGTCAATTGGATAAAACGGGATTTCACTTGCCAAGTGAAAGTGGATGATGCAGCAATCAATGGTGGGGTTAAAGTGTAAATAATAAAATGTATGGTAAAAATACAAATATTTAAGAATATAAGGACCGATTTTTTGATCTTTTATGGGTAGTTTATGTAAAAAAGATGAGAAATTTATCCTTAATAACCAAACTAAGTCTTACCTTTGAAGGATTTCTCCAAAATTAGCTGAGCCGGTTAAGGTTAATCGCAGAATTTTCAGCTGGCTACATTATTATAGGTTTCTACTGATTAAACAGTACAACCCGAACTTCAGTAGACTTCACTTTCGACAGGCCATTGGCATAAGCCTTTCTTGGTGCTGTTTCAAAAGCGGTTCAGTGGAATATATTTGAAATTTTAAAGGTCTTGAACTTGAAATTGTACAAAATAATTGTTTTTTTCTTCACCTTTCTTAAAGTTTTATCAATCCTATCCATATTTCAAACAAGCTGTTTGTAGGTTCATCAACAAAAAGTAATTTTGGGATTATTGTTGTTAATTTCAGTAAACATATATAAATCATGTTATGAACCGTAAACCACTGTAAACCACTGCAGCGAACCAATCCTTAATGTACCCATTCACATACCAACCCTTTAGCTGTCGATATCGATTCGTGCCTAAGTTTCGTGTTTTTTGTCTGATCTTTGTGGGATTTCCGGCCTTTTGTGCGGAAAGCAAGGAAAACTTTTCAATTCTCTAACACGCCTGATGCTTGATCAAAAATCAAGGCATAAAGATCTGTCTGAAATTCTCTTCTTATCACCTGAAGACTCTTAAAAGACTCGAATAGCTATTGAATATCTAAAATTATGAGGCGCACACAAATTAGTTGACTCAACGAAGGTAACGTAGTTGCTTTTTTAAAGATAACTCTGCTGTTTTTTTTGGTGTTTCATACGCTGAAAAGAAATGAATATAGAAAAATTTGTTACCATGTGGTAGACTACAAGAAACGAACCGGTTCGATACGGTTTGGTTAGTGCTTTCTTTTCATATATAAATGAAACTAGGCCGATATGTCAAAAAACCTTTTTGAATAATAAGAATTAAAAATTCTATGTTTAAAAATAGTTTTCCTTATAATATTAGTCCTTAAATTTGAAGTTTTCTCAATCGAGATATGAGGTATTGATGAGAAGCTGCTGTGAAGCATAAACAGTCACTCATTGTTGGTTGGTTGGTTTTCATCAAAGTTATTCCCACTCATTCCTGAGTTTGGGGCTTATCGTGTGATAAATTATAAAAGTATCTTGCATTATAGATCTAACCCGATTAAATGCGATTTAATATATAGAACATAGAACAAAAAACATTAGTTGAATATATTTTGCAACTCAGCGACTCATAAATATGTAAGTGACACATGAAGCCTGCGCAATGCCGGACGTAAGGGGCGTGGCCAGCTCAGCAAGTGTCCACCAATCAACAGGAGCGGATAATACGCAATGCTTTTATCCGCCAGTCAGACAATGCAAAAACCGAAGCAGAAGGAAGCTGTGTTAATTCGGCTCACTTGTTGCACGTTTAAGGACGAAGAGTGTGAACATTTATAATAAACGCAATGGGCACGTACACATGCGAGGGGTGTGGGGGCGGGAGGGAGGTACATATTTATGGCAGTCGGCAGCTTTTATTTCATGCTTGTGATTTATGGCCATAATCATCATAATCGTTCACAGTTGACTAGAAAGGGCCGCAAAAATCGGTGGCATACTTTTAGGCTTATGCCTCAAAAGTAGACAACATCAGGAAGTCGGTATTAGGATTTAAAAAATATCCAAAACTCAACTAGCTGCAGCCCCTTTTTTATCCCCATTTATCTTTCCGTCATTTGTTAAGTGCCTGCGCCATTTGTCTCCTTGTCCGTAAAGTGCCTTTGCCTGTTGAGTGTCCATGCTGCTGTGCTTCTCCAATTAATTGCTCAACTCTTTTCCGTAAATAATACACTTTTATTATGCATTCAATTTGCTTAAGTACACATATCCATTAAAACTAAGCAGCTAAGCAAATTTTGTTTACAAGCAACAACAAATAATTTGTCTAGCTTAAAAACAATTCAAAATATTGCAAAAACATTTAACATTTATCAATTTTAAAACTCAACCAAGAAGTTTATAATTAAGTTTATTGTACAGGAGTATTTTTTAGTTTGTTTTCTTTGTGTAAGCCTACAAAAATTGCACACAAGCGCAAACCCTACGAAAAAGAACTACACTATTATAACTAGGGCTAAATTGGCCACGCTTACAACTTTTGCTGTTGGCAATTGGATTGCGATTACCCATCATACAGCTTTAGATTTTCAAACTCATCGAGAGTATCCTCCGATCCCGATGCCGTCAGATCTGAGAGCTCATCGAGACATTTCTGACGCTTGCGCACATTCCAATGCAGGCCCTCGGCCAGGGAATCAAACCAATCGGAGATTTGATCTTGAGCACAAATGCTAGGTACAGGATAAATGGAGGTGGTTACCCGCAGGCTATCACCATGATTGAGCTCCTGATCGTTGCGGCCATCGAAGGAGACGCGTGAGGTGTTCCGACTATCGGGTGAAATGGATATCTGCGAAGAATAGAAAGGGGGGAGAAGTGATTTTAGTGATTTAAATTTCAATAATTGAAATAATTCTCGATCTTCTAGTGGGGAAAGTATTTAGTAGTATTCCCGAGTTTGCTATGCTTTTCCATGATTCCACAAAGTTTGGTCAAAATCGGACAACTATATAGTATGGCTGCCATAGAAAAGATAGGTTTCAAAAACAGTCTTAGTATGGAAAACTTTTTTGTGTTCAATGGTAGCGTCTTAAATTTCTGCATTACTTTATTTTAAGTAGTTTTACACAATTCTACAAAGTTTTGTCAAAATCGGATGACCATAGCATATAGCTGTCATAGGAAAGATGGATCGAAAAACTAGTTTTAGTAAGAAACATTTTTATACTCTGTACCGTAGGTACATAGAGTATTATAAGTTTGTGCAAAAGTATGTAACATCCAGAAGGAAGCATCTCCGACCCCATAAAGTATATATATTCTTGATCAGCATCAACAGCCGAGTCGATATAGCCATGTCCGTCTGTCCGTCTGTCTGTCCGTATGAACGCACAGATCTCAGAGATGGTAAGAGATAGAGGTTTGACATGTATGGGACATATGCTTCTTATGTCTGCAGGCAGATCAAGTTTATTTTCAATTTTGGACACGCCCCCTCCCGCCCCCGCAATTTAGAAAAAACGTCATATCTCCCACAGTTTTGAAGATAGATGGCTTGTTCCTTCTGGACATATTTAGTTATTAGGATAACTTATCGATCCGCCAAAGAAATGAAGAAGATCGGATGAACGGTTTTCGAGTTATGATCAAAAGACAAATTTTCTTGGTACAGAGTATGTTATAGTCGGGCTTGACCGACTTTCTTTCTTGTTTTGTTTTAAATTCTGGGTGTCTTTGAACTTGCCAGCTATTAGTATTATCTGCTTGAGCACAATTTTGACCAATATGCATAAAAATCCTTATCAATTCATCAAAATTTTATATTGATTTTTAAAACAATTCCAATATTTCTCTTAAGAGAACTGAATCTAAAGCTTTACGACGGTTTCAAACCTATTTTGAAGTCTGGGGGTGATTTATCTATCACAATATCCGGATTTGATCAAGCCGTAATCCGTAAATTTTCCTGACGCACAAAACTTTTATATATTTCGCTAACAAATTGCTCTTTGATCGAAATATAATAAAAAATATATATGAAGAAATGTTTTCGGATCACTCACCTTCAGTTCCACTCCCGCTGGCACCACAATGGGCCTAAAGCTCAGCGAGTGCGGACAGATGGGTGTGACCAATATGGCCGGCACCGAGGGATGTATCATGGATGCCCCAGCAGCGGCTGCATATGCCGTACTGCCCGTTGGCGTTGACACAATCAAACCATCGCCCTGCACTGAGGTGATATATTTGCCATCCAAAAATATATCAATATTGCTGAGATAGGGCGATGGACCACGATTGATGACCACCTCGTTAAGCACCAAAATGCTATTGGTGGAGTTCAACTGTGGCTGCGGCTGGCAGTTGTTATTGTTGTTGTTTGGTCCATTATTCAGCTCCACATAGTTGAGCTGACGTTGAAGGCTTGGCTTCAGCAAATTGCTGCTGCCCTGTGGCCCCAGCGACTCCTTGCGCCGTTCGCCTTTGCGGTGTATTGAGCAACGCAGACGACTGCGCAGGGTGAGAGCAGCATGACCCTCCAACACATTTGTGACCTGCTCTTGAAAGTTATCACACTGAAAGGGCGTGAGAAAGCCCAGAGAGCCCAGATAGAAGGCCATCACGGGCGGAACAGACTGCTGGAACAGCTGAGAGGCATATAGCAGAGTGCCATCTCCACCCAGGCAGACTATAAAGTCAATCCGATCGGTTAGATCATCGCGGCCATCTCTAAAAAGATTTGAGCAAAGATGAGTAAGCAAGGGCCAAAGTTTAGGTTTAGTTCAAAACTCACTTGAAGGTCACCAGCTTCTCGCGCAATGCCAGAAATCTCTCCCTGACACCCGTATATGTCTCATGGACTTGCCTAAACTTGGCACTCTCCTGCTCCAGCTTGAAATCATCTCGCAGAAGCTTATCCTCCAGCACAGCAGACTCCACCCAGACCACCATATGCTTCTCCTGCACCAGCCATTCCACCAATTGGACAAAAGGCAACAAAACCTGAGAGTCCTTCTTCTTAATAACAAGCACCGTAAGCGGAGGCTTATACCAGGTTAAGCGTTGACTGGCTGGATCTTGGATCTGCATCACCATGGCAGAGTTTTTCATTATACGACCACATGGTCCAAACTGCTGGAACGGCGAGGGGGCATTCAAACTGCGGGTGCGCCTAGAAAGATAAGAGTAAGAAATCAAAGTTAAAGTAGGAAGGAAGGTTAAAACAGAGAAAGAGAGGGAGACCTTAAAATGCGCGCCTCATTTATGATTTTCGACACCTGATGCCCTTTGGCCTCATCCTCCACAACTTGCAAAGAACTTTGTCTTTGCAGTTTTTGATGCTGCATGTTGGCCCAGTAGAACTGCAATCCACACCCTTAGATGAAATCCAAAACAAATATTTTTTATTTTATTCCAAAAACTTGTTGGAAATTTTTCGTGTGTTGCTCGCTCGAAGGTTACAAAATCACTGACAGGCCAATTTGGTAAAGGTATAAGTTGTATATAACGTATTTTTATTTTTGTTTTCATTACAACAACAACATCGGCAGCAGCAGCAGCAGCAGGCAGCCAAGCCAGCCGAGCAAATAAACTTGTTGAATCTCAAGCCCAAACAAACAGGAATTGCAGCATATACTGAGACTTGGCAGAGGGCGAGCGAGAGAGAGAGAGAGAGAGAGAGAGAGAGGGGGAGAGACTTAGAGAGACAAAGCCAGCGACAGAAGTGAACTTTAAGCATTGGGCAACTGACAGTGGGGAAGGTGTGGGCGCTAAACTTCCCAGCGATGTGATTGATGTGCTAATGAGAAGAACTCAGCCGAACCATACCAGCCGAATGACTAAGCAAAGTCACAAAGAAAAGAAGATAAAGTTCAACTAAATGAGCCATAAGATAGACTATGCTTTGGACCAAAGGGATGAAATGCATTCTGACACAACAGTTTTTAACAAATAATTATAATTAAATTAAATGTACTTCAGCACTCAAATGGTTAACGTTTTGTAGTAGAACTAGACATGTGCTACTTTTGTGTACATTGGTGATAAGATAAGAGATAAGGTTCGATTAGGTGGTACAAGTTTTCCAATTTAATCGGGAATGGTAACGGTTTCCTTTTTATACCCTTTTTATACCCTTGCAGAGGGTATATTGAAATTGTCCAGATGCTTGTAACGCATAGAAGGAAGCATTTCCGACCACATAAAGTATATATATTCTTGATCAGCATGACGAGCTCAGTCGATCGAGCCATGTCCGTCTGTTTCTATGCCATCTCCTATGTCAGTTTTAAAGCTATCTCCACCAAACTTTGCACCAAGTCTTCTTACACAAATACGCTGCACATTTGTCGAAACCGGCCGGATCGGATGACTATAACATATAGCTGCCATAGGAACGATCGGTCGAAAAACTAGCTCTAGTGAGAAAAACTTTTTTGTTTTTAATGCAAAAGTCTCCAAACTCCGTATTTACTAGTTTTCTATGTTTCTTCACGATTCTGCCAAGTTTGGTCGAAATCGGACATCTATATGGTATAACTGCCATAGCAAAGTAAGGTTAGAGAAATAGTCTTAGTAAGAAAAACTTTTTTGTTTTCAATGTAAACCTCTTTAAAATTGGCATATATTTATTTTATAAGCTTTCACACAATTCTGGAAAGTTTTATCAATATCGGATGACTATAGGTTATAGCTGCCATATGAATGATCGGTCGAGAAACTAGTTTTAGTGAGAAAAACTTTTTTGTTTTCAAATTAAACGCTTTCAAACAGTGTATTTCTTAGTTTGCTATGCTATCTCATGATTCTGCCAAGTTTGGTTCAAATCGGACATCTATATAGTATAGCTGTCATAGAGAAGTAGTCTTAGTGAGTAGAACTTGTTTGTTTTCAGTGGAAGTGTCCTTTAAATTAGTAAGAAAAACGTGCTGCAAGGGTATACAAACTTCGGCAGAGCTGAAGTTAACTTTCCTCTACATTTTTTGTGTAAGTTTGTATGCAGAATGAAAAAACTAAAAAAAAAGAAGATCAAACAGAAAGTTTTAGTACTTTATTTAAGTAAAGGTGCTTTGCTATAAAGAGTCATTAACATAGCAGGTGCAATGTTAAGTACAACGCCAAAAAAGACCACTCTTTTCTCTTTTGTTCCTTTATTAAGAAACATTTTCGATGATAAGAACGACTTGAAATACAGCGCATCAAGGAAGTATCCCTCTTCTTGATCTACCAATCTCTCTACCTAAAACTGACTCATTTTTTTTGTCAACAGCCAAGAGCAAAGTGCATCCAGTGACTCCCAACATTCCATTTAAAACATGTTCTGATTTCCACGAATTAATATTTCACAATTTCATTCATAAATTATAAACCAATTTAGCCTTCATCAAGACTTACACCGCTTGTTGAGCTTCTTCCTGGTCACTTAACACAATGCGCTTCAATAAACAATAGCAGACTGACTGAAAGTCAAGCGATGGCCACCACCTCAGGTGCAAGTACAAGTAGTACGTACGGGTATGACGACAGAAATTGCCCATTTAACTCGCAAAACCAATTTCAATTTCTCTCAAGCATTAATTAGGGGCGTTCACGATCGTCAACCCCAAACTATAGACAGACGTATGCAGCTATGCTAATTTTGTGGTGAACCCAAGCCTGACCCGTAGGCAAACACACTTTGGAACTTGCGCGTTGTTTCCACCTGGCTTATTTATGAGTGGCGCCTAGCACAAACTGGCACCGATTTCCAGATTTCAGATTTCAAATTTCATATTAATTGCTTGTCTCAAGTTCTTCAAAACAAAAACCAACGCACACAAACACACACATCATACGTCGCTTGGCATAGCCATAAATTAACCAGCGGCGCCTTCGTAGTACCAATCAAGAGTATTTTTTGAGGTGTTAATAAACTCGTTTTTCAATGGCCGAAAAAGAAATACCACAAAAAAAAACACCAAACAAAATGCGACGAACGCTCAACTATGCAGAAAGGTCAGGGACTTTTGCATTTTTTTAATGTGTGTTGTTAGTTATTTGGATAAATATTTGAAATATTTTTGTTGGGTATGTGAAAGAGAGAATGACAAAATGTGTTCTCACCAAAACCAGCTCAGTTGATTTAAGTAATGGGTACAGTTGAAAATGAACCAATTTTGGAAAAGAATTCAAGTGGGTGAGTGCGACTTATTTTCGTGAGTGAATTAAGATCAAACATCTTGAATGAAAAAGGAAAAGTAAAAATTTTCCTTTCCAAAACTTACTTTGATATCATTTGGGTTTTTTGGGGCTCGAACCGATCCTTGTAAACTTGTGTCTGGTCTTGGAATAGGGTTCGGATCAAAATATGATCAAAATCGAAGGGATAGATGGGTGTGTGAACATAACTTTGCCAAAAATTAATATATTTTCGTTCTGTAAATTTTGTATTTTAGTCAAAAGATGCATGAAACTTGGCTCATCATTAGATTTTGAGAATTTTTCATTTCATTTTGAAAAAAAGAGGGATTTTTTGACATTTTGAAAATTTATTTATTAAACAGACCTCATTGTTAATATAATCTGTATTCCATATGAAAATATAGTCAAATCATGCTGACAGCTAATTAAAATCAGAAATCGTCTATAAATATGGTCAAATTCAATATACACAAAACATTAGCTAATATATAAACATGGCGTAGCCGAAACGTTTCTATCATAAACCAGGCAACTAAACACACAAACACACACCACACTTTCACATGTCATACTTAGTACTACAAAGCAGGCGACAATATGCAGATAAGACCTCAATTACAAGGCAAACACAACAATCGACCATTATCAACAAATGTTGCCCCAAGTCTTATCAGTAGGTAAGTATTATGGAACACGCCTAGCGCCAATGTCCACCCATTGTTTTGGTTGGTGTTATCTGTCCCGAATCTTGGCTTTACTTACGGCCAGGTGCCGCTACGTCTGCGTCGGGTTGTAGAAGTGAAATACCCCTCATCCTCATGATTCGCCTGTTTAGGTGGCTCTTGTGTGGTGGCTGTATTTGGTCCTTTGGTCTTGACATCTCTGCTGGCGATGGCTCGGTTTCTGCTGACTCTTTGATGTTTTACCACCAAATCATTATAATGATTATTTGTGGCTGCCTGACTGCCACCGCTCCAGGCTAGCTTATAGCTAAAACGCTCCTCCAGGCGATGCTGATGCAAAGTGGCCAAATCAATGTCCGATAGGCAGGTCATTTTATGTGTTTAACTAATTTGATGCGGTAAATGTTATTCGATTATGTTGGCATTTCTTTCCCCACCCTCAATTTCTTCTGAAACGTCCCTGAGGTAAACAAAACTAACCTTGCCCCGATTCGTTAAAAAAAAGGTGTTAACCATTTATTCTTTAAGCGCATGGCAGGTCTCAAACCGGTTAAATATATATTTTTGCTTATTTGCGTTTAATTTGCTGATTTGGTTTTAACGGTTTTTGTCTCCCAAAACGGGACTTAGTTCCGGCATTGACGTAAACAGAAATATTAAGAGGGCAGGGTAAGAGTTTCAAGGCTGCATGCGTCATTAGCCAGCTTCCGAGGATTGGCTAAGCCCAATAAAAAATACCATGTCAAGTATAAATCAATTTGCAAAACTGTCGGCTTGCATAAGCCAAAGAAATAAAAAGCTAACAAACCCAACACACACAGTTTGGCTTGATGTTGGTCAACAACCTTTTGATATGTAAGCCACTTTGGGCCACAATTAAGTCTAACTGTATCGGTGACCATTAATCTAGAAATCGTGACCTGTGAGTGTGAGTAAGTGGCTCATTAACAGTTCATTCGCAGAGATTTCAGTATATTGCGGCCTCTTTTTTGGAATTTAGTTACTAAAATTAACTTGCCAAGTTATCAAAAGCTTAAGATAGTTCACAAGTTGCTTAGATTCTACACTGAAATAAAAAAGACAAACCTAGAATTCAGGTTAAGCAGTTTCTAAAATGAAAACTTGCTTAAACGGCCAGATTTTGACCTAATTTGACCACATTTTCTGTCAGTTTTTTGAGCAAAAGGTCACCTAAATTGAAGGTTACTTTTCCACAACGTTTAAAAAATTTGTTGAGAAAGGTCAGTGTAAGCTTTTAGTTGGAAAGAGTCGCTCAGATGTTAAGAAATATATAACACAATAGATTTAAACTTAGGTTTAGACTTGTCTTTTTTGAGGGGATACATATTGTAAAATTGTTTAGGAATATTTCTCCTCACATTTAGGAACAAAATTCCTAAAAAATTGGCAGTTTTTTTAGCTTATATAAAGGTCGAAGTACCTTGAAGTAAGGTTAAGATGTGTTTAGCGACATTTTTAGGCCAAATTAGCCTGAATTTGAGAATATTTTAGGTGTTTTAAGGCAATTTACAGCATATTATGACTTATAAAGGCCATAAGACTGCAATTTAGAGTAATTAAAGCCCTTAAATGGGTATTAAAAAGATTGCTGAACAAGAACAAATGAATGGAGCATGCACTTCCATTGTCATGTCTCCCTTGCGTACCAGGAAGCAAAGCCTCATCATTGAAATCGTTTTGTGTAATCAGAAAACAGAAACAAAGGAGGCCAGTAGATAGATGCATCAGCCATGCACATAAAGCGAATTTTTAAGTGATTTATTACACTCACACACAAAGCAGACAAGTAAAAAATGCTAAGCAACAAATTAATTAATCAATTAACAGACACTGCGCAGTATTAGAGTCTATACTAAATTTACTATCACTATTGGGACTGGACTGGACACAACGTGCCGGCATGCAATTTGACAAATTGTATATATACAATATTTATGGGTAATTCAAATCGACACGTGAATAGTCAACTGGGCAACTACTGGGCCACGACTGTGTCTGTGGTGGTGGTAGTCAGCTCCATAAAAGAAATTGAAAGTGGGTTAGGCCCCAGCCAACCACCAACAGAAATGCCAAGTCATGTTTGAGCTAGAAAAAAATACATACAAATTGTATGTGTGTGTGTAGGTATGTATGTCTTGTACATACTCTAATTACACGCTTATATAATATTGTTATACATTTTTTAGCACTAAATAAACGCGAATTTGTTATTTTTTTGACCAAAGCAGGTAAACGACCGAAATACTGATCGCCAAAGATCGAACAAGAGTGGCAGATAAGCCTGAGAGGGGGGAGAGACAGAGAGAGAGAGCCAGCCCAACCTCACTGTCCAGTGAACACGCGATAACTGAACTGAAAACGTTAAAATGGTGATTAAATTGTAAAAACTGTGTGCGATTCCAATTCGAAAATAAAAGTTGTGTGAGTGGAAACAGAGACGCAGGCGTAGACGCTGGCCAGCGAGCGAGCGAATGTAAACAATGAATGGTGAACATTTTAGCCGTTTCCCGCTAAAAAATATAGGTTTTTACAACCGGTACATGTGGGTATCTTAAGTAGGCGGACTTGAATGGTAGAGTCAAAAAAATATAGAAAAAGTAGGTCACATAGTTGGAAACTTCTTCTATGATCAACCTTTCTTATCCGTTTTATATAAAGTGCGTTTAAAATTCTAAAATGACATGCTAACTTCAATCAAGGCTGCAAAATCAAACATTTTTGGTGAAGCTTTGGGTTCGAACGGTTAAAGTTCAAGGTTTTTGTTTGAACCTTGCTTTAAGCTCTTGTTATGAGAATCATTTGGAGTCGAGAATCTTCAAAATCAGAGGCTTTTGAGGTTGGGGACTTTATAAGTAATTCTGAAGGTTTTTCTAGATTTTTTTTGTTAAACTTTCCTAGCGATTTTAAGACTCATTCGCCCAAAACCAACCAGATAACTGAACAAGTAGGTAAAATTTGTTTATGTCTAGAACTTATGGTAAGCAGAACCAAAATTTCAGATTCGGAGAAGGTTCAGGTTCGGCTTTAATTTCTACAGAGGTTTGGTTCACAGTAAAATATAAGTTCGAACCGGTTCAAAAACGGTTTTCAGCCTGGCTGGAAAAATTGGGTGGTTTTATTTAACTGTGAACCGAAATAAAAGCTGAACGCGAAGCGGTTCCGTACCATAAATTTCGGTGCGGTTTAGCAAAATTGGTAGAGAGCAGACATTGTTGAACCGGTCACAAGCTTTCACTCACTTTCTTTTGTTTATAAACTATTCCCAGATTTATTTAACTAACTAATAAGTCGATAACCAAAGGTTACCAATGGTTATACCTTTCCTATTTTCGATTGAATTTAAATGTACCTAGAAAATTAGCTCATAGTAGCTAAAAATCTAGCTTTCTTGTCGGGGCCAACACTGTTAAACCAAAGCTGAGCACTGGCCACGCGTCGTATGATCAATTCATTGTGCGCAGAGACACAACAGTGGTTGAGAGAGAGAGAGAGAGAGAGAGAGAGAGTGAGATGGATCAAATCTACAGCAAACAGGTGCTCTGTAAGTGGTCTGTTATGTAAACGCTGTAATGGATCAGTGGCTTAAATACTCTCATTAATTCCCAATAAATGACCAGTGAAGAGATTATTGATTTATGGCCCATTTAAAGATATCATCAAATAATTAGCAAACAGTCTCTGTTAACAGAGACTTGGAGTATTAAATAGAAACAAAATTGAAGCTCAAGACAGGAGATCGACTTACCACCACCAACGCATCTCCATGTCCTCAGGCCCGGAACCAGGAGCCGAGGATGCTGCCGTGGTCGAGCTCTTGGGCCGCATACTGTTTACATGCAGCAGCTGATTGTCATGATTGGATGAAATCGATTTCGTTGGCACACTTTGGGCAGCCGAAACGCCCTTAATTATGTGCGAGGACATAGTGCGGTTGGTCAAACACAGCTGCGCGGCGCAGGATTTGCCAGTATCGAGCTAAAGTCGCGGATGTTTTCAAGTTTTGCAGCTCGTACCTCTTTTGTTTATTGCACTATACTAAAATAATAGAGGTGGCACTTCCAAGGCGTGAATTAGTGTGGTAGGACAGCATTAAAAAATATGGTCATACATGTAGATAAGCAGACATCTACGCCTCAGCGATAGCAATGTCGATAATCAGTCTGTTAATACCTCGATAACTTTCTTAAAGTCAAAAATGGGCGCCAAATCAAATAGAAATGTTAAAATGAAAACAAAAATCTAGTTTTTGAAATCCTGAGTAAATTTTAGTTGATTTTTATATAAATAAAAACTGTTCTCTATACAAATTGCCGCCTTCTGCTTACCGAAACTGATTTCTCTTGTCCAGCAGCTTATCCGGAAACCATTTCCTTAAAGGAGCTGGCGAATTGCCTGGCGAGGCCGCCATCTCCTGAGCTTTCTGCATATCTTCCACATTCATTATTTGACTTATATATATTTTTTTCTCACACACACAACAAATCGAACTCGAACCGCACACTGGGAATGCTCAGCGTCAACTATTGCTAGATTTTTATGCATTTTCCCATATGACTAGATAAGCACGCACCGATTCAGAGTCACACACCTGTCGCACACCTTGAATTCGCATCGCAGCAGCAAAAAAGGCAACAACAACAACAACAACTGCACGAATCAAACGAACAATGGCACAAACGCCGTTTGACTCTAGGCTTGAGGGCGCGTCGTCGTCTCACTTTCAATTTGAGTTTGGCTTATGCAAAATTAACAATTTTTGACAAGCCCAAGTGCGTGGCAATAACTAAAGACACAAGCTGAGGCCCGGTGCGAGGTGAACCACAACAACAACAATAATAACAAGTGCAACAACAAAGTGGAGTGGAACGGGACAGACGCGTCCGTACATAGACGTTAATATTTTGCGACTAGAATTTAGCTGAGACAATGCGGTCCACCTGATTGGAGGCGGTTTTGGTTTTGGTTGGGTTATTCATAGGGGGGAAGCTTAAAACTTTTCAGTGTCAGAAATCAGGAAGCAACCACTTAAGAACAGGGATGGAGAACACTTTAGAAACCACCGGTTTGGTTCAAAACGTGGTTTTTGATTCAAAATAAAAACCAAAAACTTGCAGGGATCCTACAAATTCTTAAAGCTATAAATATCTTTCTACTCCTTATTAACGATCGCTTGAAAAACTAGTTTTAGTAAGAAAATGTTTTTTGTTTTTAATGGAAACGTCTCCAAACTTCGTATTCATTGGTTTTCTATGTTTTTTTATGATTCCACAAAGTTTGGTCAAAATCATATAGCTATATAGTATAGCTGCCATAGGAAACATCGGTCGAATAACTAGTTTTAGTAAGAAAAACTTTTTGGTTTTCAATGCAAACGCCTCCAAACTTTCTATTTATAAGTTTTCTATGCTTTCTCATGGGTTCACTAAGTTTGGTCAAAATCGGACAACTATATAGTATAGCTGCCATAGAAAATATCGGTGGAAAAACTAATTTTAGTATGGAAAACTTTTGTGTTTTCAATGAAAATGCCTCCAAACTTCGTTTTTATCAATCTTCACTGCTTCATCATGAACTCACAAGGTTTGGTTTAAATCGGATGACCGTAGCATATAGCTGCCATAAGAGCGAACGGTCGAAAAACTAGTTTCAATTCTTCACCAAGATTTGTGAACATGGTTTCCATGCAAATGCATTCTGCATTCTCATAAACACCCCTGCGGGTTACTCCGGTACATAATTATACAAAAATATCAAGTGGATATATTTGAATTGCATTTGGCAAAAGTGGTTCAACACAATAATATCCATAAAAAGAGATAAGTTATTAAACGAGAATGATTACATAACTAACAAACATTAATTACTTGAAGTGATTGCCAAAATAAACTACGACTACAGCTTACAAAGAGGAACTAACAGGGTAGTTAAGTAGTAGCATACTAAAGGGAAGCTTACAAGGAGCGAGATTATCTCTTACTTTCACAATTCACAATGCTATCCTAGGGAACTTACGAGTTTATACTAAACATCATACAATTTCATATTTTCAATCTCATCGAGTGTATCCTCCGATCCGGATGCTGTCAGATCTGAGAGCTCATCCAAGCACTTCTGACGTTTGCGCACATTCCAGTGTAGCCCATCGGCCAGGGAGGCAAACCAATCGGAGATTTGATCTTGAGCGCATATACTGGGCACAGGATAAATGGAGGTGGTGACCCTTAAACTATCGCCGTGGAAAAGCTCCTGACGATTGCGCCCATCAAAGCTCACCCAGGAGGTGTTGCGGCTCTCGGGCGAAACAGAAATCTGACAAAATTCAGTTGTTAAATAATAACCAATCTATGTTATGACCCACACTCACCTTCAGCTCCACTCCCGCAGGCACCACAATGGGCCTAAAGCTCAGCGAGTGCGGACAAATGGGTGTTACCATAATGGCCGGTACGGAGGGATGTATCATGGAGGCGCCAGCTGCCACCGCATAGGCAGTGCTGCCTGTAGGCGTGGACACTATCAAGCCATCGCCCTGCACTGAGGTGATGTACTTGCCATCCAGGAATAGATCTATATTGCTGAGATAGGGCGAAGGTCCACGATCGATGACCACCTCGTTTAGCACCAATATACTATTGGGTGCCTCTGGTTTGATCTCCTGTCTCTTGTCGCCCTTGCGATGCATGACACAACGCAAACGACTACGCAGGGTGAGAGCAGCATGTCCCTCCAGCACACTCGTAAGCTGCTCCTGGAAGTTATCAAAGCGAAAGGGTGTTAGAAAACCCAAAGAGCCCAAATGGAAGGCCATCACCGGTGGCACTGATTGCTGGAACAGCAGGGAGGCATACAGCAGAGTGCCATCGCCACCCAGACACACAATGAAATCTATGCGATCGGTTAGATCGTCGCGGCCATCTCTGGAAAATGAGTTCAACTCGTTAATCATTCACTTTGGTCAAAAATGACTCACTTAAAGGTCACCAATTTGTCGCGTATGGCTTTGAACTTGACATTCTCATTGAGCAGGGCATCCTCCAGCACGGCCGACTCCACCCACACCACCATATTCTTCTCCTGCAGCAGCCAATCTACCAGTTGGACAAAGGGTGCCAGCACCGAGGCATCGCTTACTTTCTTAATGACCAGCACGGTTAGTGGTGGCTTATACCAGGTGAGACGCTGACTGGCCGGATCTTGGATTTGCATCACCATGGCAGAGTTTTTCATTATACGACCACATGGTCCAAACTGCTGGAACGGCGAGGGGGCATTCAAGCTGCGGGTGCGCCTATAAAAAACAAATTCAAAAGTAGAAGCATTGATTAACAGTTTTAGTAGGAGGAAGAGGAGTAGCCAATTGATTCCACCTTAGTAAACGCTGTGCCAACTTTTCACCCGGTTTGCCATTTTTATGGCCATCATTAAGCATCAACTCGATTTCCTTGCTATTCAAGGAGTTGTGACGCGAAATCCATACTCCCTGGGGAAACATTGCTCTAAAGTGTGTGCCTGTCTCTGGCGTACTAAGAGCTGGGATAGCCTAAGCGAGAACGGTAAATGCAAATGTGGTGGGTGGCACAAACGCAGAGAGCAACAAGTGGGTTTACATGGGTGTGTGTAAGTGTGTGTGTGTGCTGACATTTACAGGGCCTTCACTCCAGTGAAAGGTAGAGCAGTCCGCTTTACTGTGTTTCCTGCTTGTATAAACAAAAACTGGCCATTTTAAATGCACATTTCATGCGGCCAGAAGATTTGGTTGTAAACAATTTGCATTCATTTCATCGGTCAACAAAAAGCAACAGACTTTTGTTGAAAAAACATTAAAAAGTGAATCCATTCATAACTATCTATAAGTATCAGTATCGTACTTATTCTGGGTTTCATAGGAGAATGAAGTCAAATCAAGCAAAGTAACTCTTGGCTTGTGAATGGTGTCATAAAAAATGCATACTTGGGAAGCTCCGAGTCGAAAGTCCGAACCAAGGCTTACCCTTTGATTCGAACCTTGCTTCCGGACGTAATATTAATGATTAAAAGAAAATACAGGGCTGCAAACCCGGTTTGAACTGAACCGGTTCGAAGTTATTGATGGTGGTATATTGATATGACAGGGCAAGAGCTTAAATCTGTCTCGAAACATGGGCAGATCTCTTTTGTCATCTTTTAAATGTGGATTCAAAAATATACAAAATTATGGATACTATGTGTATTTGTGTATTTGTTTGTAACTTATAGAAGAAACCATACCCGACCACATAAAGGATATATATTCTTGATCAGCAAGACGAGCTGAGTTGGTTTAGTCATGTCCGTCTGTCCGTTTCTCTGCTATCTCTTCCGTCAGTTTTAAAGCTATCTCAACCAAACTTTGTACGAAGTCTTCAGGTACAAATACGCTGCCCATTTGTGGGAATCGGCCGAATCGGATGACTATATCATATAGCTGTCATAGGAACGATCGTTCGAAAAACTAGTTTTAGTAAGAAAAACTGGATTGCTTTCATTGGAAACGCCTCCAATCTTTGTTTTTCTTAGTTTGCTCTGCTTTCCCATGATTCCACAAAGTTTGGTCAAAGTCGGACTACTATATAGTAAGGCTGCCATAGAAAATATAGGTTTTAAAAATGGTTTTAGTAGGGAAAACTCTTTTGTTTTCAATGGTAGCGTCTTCAATTTTTGCATTTATTTATTTTATGTAGTTTTACACAATTCTACAAAGTTTTGTAAAAATCGGATGACCATAGCATTTAGCTGTCATAGAAAAGATCAGTCGAAAAACTAGTTTTATTTAGAAAAACTTTCAACTTTTTAGAACTAAGGGCCGATTTCACATCATTTACATAGGAATATCTGATAGCAGAGTTAATTGTTAGCTTATCTGACACATATAATTAAACTTGTTCACTTATTTGTATGTAAATGTATGTATAAATCGATCAACTTTCGATAGTAACTTACGGCCAAGTGCCGGAACGTTGTCTCAAGTAATTATTCAGTTCGGAACCATCATCTCCATCCATATCCAAGCAATTGCCATTTAAATCGCACCGGTCTTTGACCTGCAAGACCTCCCGCTTGACCAAATTACGCTCCAGGCAAAGCCGTGTCATGGCACTGAATCTGCCATCTGCTTGCTGATGGAAACCATAATGCCAGCGTTGTGCCAAACGATTCTGATGCAAAGTGGACAAATCAATGTCCGACTGACAGGCCATGTTTTTGTTTTTGAAAACTCAACTACAGGCAAAAACAAAAAACTGTCAAAAATATGTCCAAGCGAGTCACTACAACAGCAAGAAACCAATTTTTGTTTGGCTTATGGAATGCAGTCAGACCGCATTGTTGGACAAAAAAGGGACCAAGGTTATTTTGGGTTTCTGAATGAAAAACGTTGGCCCAGGCCATACAATGTGTCAAAGAGAAAGTGTTTTGGTTTCTTGTTTATTTCTTTCTTTTTTTTTTGTATATAAACAAAGTAAAAACCATTAATGGCTTAGGCAATTTAAGGCAATTTTCTTTGATTTTCCTTTGTTTTTCCTAATTACGGCCAAGTTTGAACTGGTGCAATAAACCGACGAAAAAAAACTGTCAACTTGTCGATCGCGTGTCTGAAACACAACTGACCAAAAACCAAAGCTGTGAGAGAGAGAGAGAGCGCCTGCGCGAAAGCCTTGGCTCGCAATTAACGGTAAATTGATAAGATAACAGCAGGCAATTTAGAACAAATTGAAATGAAATCAAGCTTCAATTTAGAGAAATTGAAATTGAATCAACAAACTAATTGCTGGCAGTAGCTATGCAACAGCGGAGTACATTCAACCGTTTTTTGCAATGTTTTGATAAGCGTCTTACCACCACCAGCTACCAAGTCCGCCCGAGCATTCTCTGTCTGCTCCTCCAACTCTTTCTCCGCCCAGACCGGGAGCTGAAGAGCTGACCTCTGCCGTGTGCGTATGCAACAGTTGGGACGCGGCCTCCACGCCGTTGGTATCCACGTCTGGAATGGGAAACGTCTCTGGGGGCAGGGATGCCGACATCACTGAACGAGCAATTGTAACACCAATGCGAAATTTCAACTAGAGATGAGCATTAGAGATGAGCCGTCGTACAATAAATTGTGCCTCAGTCACGGTGACTGTGAACAGTAATTACCAAGTTTAATGAATATGGCATTTTGTTTTTGTTTTTTCTCATGTGCCAAAAGCTGTCTGCTGTTTACTGTTATGCTCTCTTTCTCTCTGGGTTCTTCTAGTAACTTGCTTAGGTCAGTATCAAAGCTGCTGTGACTTTAAAATCATCCCAATGCTCAGCTCTATTACTTAAGCCAGTGTTGCACAATTTACTAACTAAATACCCAAAGGGCGGGCCTTTTGAATTACAAAAATATATCATCGTGTGAACAAAAGTTTAACTAAAAATACCAACAAATATGCAAAAATTGCATACAAATTTGTGCACGCACGTGATTTCGCTATTATTATTTTTAGCTGGCCCTAGCAGCTGACTCTGTTTGTGTGTGTGTATTTTTAGAAATTTCTTTAGACAACAATACAATAATATTTCTCTCGTCGCCGCTTACCGAAATTGTTTACGTCTCTCAGCGATATCCAAAATGCGCGTTCTTCTCAAAGGTCTGGGCGAATTGCCAGGCGATGAGGTGCCCGCAGCCAGTGCCTCTCCACCCTCAGCATCATCCTCAACTGAAGTGGAATTCGAATGTGCCACCATTTGGCGGGCCATTTGCAAATCCTCCTGACGCATGACTTAAGCTTTGCTTACAGGCAGACACACACAGAAAAAAGAAAGAAAAATACGGAAACGTCCACACGGTTTGCCACTCGAAACTCAACTAAATGGCTTTTCACACCTGGATTTCTAAAATATATACAGAAAAATGCATGAGAATGAGATGCTGCTGCTGTGTGTATTTTGAATTCATTAAGAAGAACGCCCCAACAAAAACACCAACAACAAAGGGTGATTAGCATGTGCCAGATCAACTTTTACCGGCTATTCACATAAATGTGGGTGTGGCTAGATTGAAAGTAATTGCTTTCACCCTGCAGGCTAAACAAATCCTCGAAATATTTAATAGTAGACTTTGACTGAAGGTTTTTGCATAAATTAACCATTCGTCTAATTTGAATATTCACTTTGGCGCCCTCTAGGAGTTGTCTGCCAAACGTTAGGCAACACCAAAAACTATCGATGCTTCAGCACAGCTTAACTTATTATCGATAGCGCATTTTGCCCCTCTCTAGCAGGCTGCTTATTCTGAGTTTCCGAGCTAAAAGTTGTTGTAGTTTGTTCTCGTTCTCTATTTTAAATAAAAGACATAGACTATTTGTATAATGGCAACAAAAGCAGCCTTACCCAAACGTATGCTTGGCCAGCGCTTGAGCCAAATGAGAACTCTTATCAATGGACAAAGTTTGAGGTATGTTGCTGCTGCTTCGTTGTTGTGACGTAATTTCAAGCACGTTTACCGTAACTTTAAGCTTCCTGCGTCCGGCTGGCAATGTGCGCCTCTACAGCACAGAGAAGCAGCCAGAGGCGGCAGCAGCCGCCAGTGCGGAACCCACACCAGCCGCCGCCCCTACCTCGCCGGAAATTGAACGTCTGACCAAAGAACTGACCCAGGCCAAAGAACAGCACACCGAACTGATGGACAAATACAAGCGTTCCTTGGCGGACAGTGAGAATATGCGCACACGTCTCAACAAACAGATCAGCGATGCCAAAATCTTTGGCATTCAAGGTTTCTGCAAGGATTTGCTAGAGGTGGCCGACACCTTGGGTCATGCCACACAGGCTGTGCCCAAAGAGAAGGTAAGCAGTCGCAACCGCTGCTTCTCAAACTCATACATAATCTTCACTCCAGCTCACTGGCAATGCTGACCTTAAGAACCTCTACGAGGGCCTGAGCATGACTCGCGCCTCTTTGCTGCAGGTGTTCAAACGACACGGCCTGGAACCCTTGGATCCCATTAATCAAAAGTTTGATCCCAATTTCCATGAGGCCTTGTTCCAAAAGGAAGATGCAACGGTAGATGCCAACACTGTGGTGGAGGTCACCAAGCTGGGTTACAAATTACACGAACGTTGCATACGCCCCGCCTTAGTGGGCGTGTCCAAGCGTTCATAGGGTTCCCCTCAAGTTTGTGTGCTCCCACAATTTACATAGCCCAGCTCTGAAAATTGTTTGCAAATTTGTTTTATGCTGCAAAATTTTTGTCATGTCTAAGAAAAACCTATGTAAATACAAATTGTTCGCTCGCGAATTTAGAATTCCTCTTTAGATATTAAGTAAATCTATGACTGGACGAAAAGGGCTACAAATTTTTACTACGGCTGTGGTCCCTTTCAGCTTTCCAATGTTAAGGTGTATGATTAAAATGAAACAGAAATGTTTTTTTGTTTGTTTTCGAAATATTTTTAAAGAGTGTTTTCTGGTTGGTGAAGACATTGGGGAGCTGTATATAATTTTACAAAATTTATTATAAGTTCCATTTAATCCTTTAGAAGAATCGGCCATTGAGTTAATGAAACAGGGAATGGTTGACGTTATTGACACATATACGAGTTTGTCCAAAAGTGACCGCTATGTCCAAAGCTCATTCTTATCCTAATAAACGAAGTTTTTATTATCAATTTACAACTTGATATTGCCTACTTCCCGCTTCTTAAAGCCTATATTTCCAGAGTTGTGGTAAATGATTTCAATAACCCATAATTTTCAAGACAACGACAATTTTTATACACCTCAAAAAGCAGAATGAAACTTCCTGAAGTTTTTGCAAAAACCTTTCGTTTGTAGAAAAGAGGTGTAGATGGGCAAGCGACACCACTAAACCTCAACCCCACAAGCAAGAGCTTTTTGAAAAGACTTCAGGACCCCCATTTTTCTTCACCACTTTAGAATACCCAACAAATTTGGTCCACATCGCCTTCAGGGTTCGGTTTTGGGCAGTTATGCAGCCTTGTTTTAAGCCTCATATCAAGATATTTCTAGTTTCTCTGCTAGGGCTATCAACAGTAGCGCCTTTCGTAACCCTTTATTCAGATTTGCTCTCAACAAGATTGTGAAATGTGCAGTATAATATTCCGAATTCATTTAAATTTGGTAATACCTTATTAACTTAGACTTGAAACGATGATAAAGGCTCAGATAATATCTCATTACTGTGTGTCAAGGGACTCTTAAATATATGGTTTTTTAATCGTATCGAAATCTTTGTTTAAGCTGTATCTTCAAAAGGCTGAGATCTTATATAAAATGCCTACTGTTAGGTGGCTGTCAAAATACTTATGAGAACCTGAATATTTGTATTACTTTTCATATATTTTTGTGCTTCTCAGATTGACTATCACAATTGTCTGATATCTCATATTCAAACATATTCAGGTTAAATTATTTGGAACAGCAAATCTGTTCCAATCCGATTTGCAGCCTTGATTCTCGTGGGCTCGCCTGTCATCACTGTGAACTTTATACGAAGTTCATCTTCTGTTTTTGTTTTATTAAACTTGATATAAATATCACTTGTTAAAACTAGATTTCTAGGACTTATGCTAGCATTAAGGGAATCCTTGTAAACCTCTACCTAATATCTGTTTAGTTTTCTCACTTATTAAGGAATTCTCTTAACTCAAGGCAAACAAAATAGACTATTTTCAGTACTTAAAAAATGAAGGTGGAGATTCTAGACAATTTTCGTAAGCTTAAACACGAATGTGTTTTGAAAAATGGTTCTTTACGTCTAGATTTATAGTCATTTGAGTTTAAAATGTCTGTTAAACCTTTTTATACACGTTTTAGGGGAAACCTGTACCATCGATTTAACTCTCTTTGATTTTATCGTAAAGTATTACCTCTTACCTTTAAACTAAACTATCTAAAACCATTCTGCGATTTTTATACACTGTACCGTATGTATATAGAGTATTCCCCGTTCTTAAAGGTTACTGGTTATACGTACAAGTCGGCGCTTTTGAAGTGCTCCTGGGCGTAGTTTAGTTGAATATTTGGAAATCTAAACCCACTTGAATTCTGTTGCTGGCTGGCATTATTGTTATGCGGGTGTTGCCCTTGGGCAACTCGAAACCTTTTTGTAAATCGAGCAGGTAGCCCGAAAGTAGACGCATTCCAGCTCGTCTTGTGTGTGTGTGTGCGTAGGTGGGAAATTCAATGGAAATGTGAGATTTTCTAAGGCACAGCAGGTAGTCAGTAGCCCCTCACGTACTTTAGAAAATTCAAGGAAATTGCATTAAAATGAGTTTCCAAAAAGTCCAAATGGTTGGCTTGACAAACGTCACTCGAACAGTTGTCCTGTCACCTTAGACTAGAGCAGTATAAAATGTTGGCTCTCTTGCTAAGAATATTGTGGCCATTGGCCCTCGTTCAGTGTATCCAAGCTCGTGTCTCACTGCTGCCCAAGTTCTATGGCCAGGATAGTGCAATTATAGTGGATACGGATAGAAAGTTGCCATCTAAAATGGATTCCAAGTTGCAGAATGCTTTATACTATAATATACCCGTATACAAAATGATCAGACCGATGGTGTCCACGACCACGACCACAACAGCGGCTCCCACGCCAATTACAGATTATCCCAGTGATTTACTGTACATAGCGCGTCATAGATTGGGTTTAAAGGAGCTGCCCACCATCACGGAATTGAGCGAGCTACTGGGCACGGGTAGTGCGCAGGAGACCATTGACTATATACGCTCGCTGACCTCCAATGAGCAGGGCATAGCGCTGATGAAAGATTATCTAGAATCTTTGGACTATGGCCCGGGAGAGGAGGTGCCTACAGAGGACGATGTGGACAATGAGGATGAGGATAATAATCTGGATAATGCCGATACGGATACAGACTATGAAGTCATAACCAAGCCACAGATTAGCAGCAGCAGCACCTCTACAACTCAGTCACCCACCTTGCCCTTGGAGGAGAGCTTAATGCAACGTTTTGGGGCTTTTATGAAGCATTATAATCTCTGGTCCGAGAGCACTACTCCAATTCCCCACACCACACAGAAGCCTACGCCGCCAGCTGTGTCCTTTAAGCCCGTCTTTCTAACACCCGGCATGCGTATGCGTCCAATGCTGGTGCGTCAGCCACTGCCCTATCATTATCCCATACCCTTGAGGCCTGGAAAAGTGCCCAACACCAGCACCACCACGACGACCACTCCTAAACCCAGCCAAAGCCCACATCTCAACACTCCCAAGCATCAGCAGGCAGTTGTAGATATTCCTACTCCTCCAGTGGCTCCACATGTACAACAGCTGGCCGAGATGGCCAACATCTCTCCCCTTATACTGGATCGTTTTCTGCAACAGCAACCCAAACTGGCAGAGCTGGCCCAGCGTGTGAGTCGTCTGCCCTTTAGCCAGGAGCATGGAAAAACCATCGATTCACAGGTTTTTGTGGCCGTCAAGAAGGCTCTCTCACAGAATGAGGAACTCAAGCGTCTGCTGAGTGCCGCCCAGACCTTAAAGTAGAGTTTACGTTTAACTAAAATAAGTAAATAAAATTTCTTTAAAAACAAAAAACGGTAGTTTAACCCTCGTGTTAACGGGTTAAAGACGACTTACACAAGGGTTAATCATTTTTAGATATTGTGGCGCAACACCTCAAAATGTCTAGGTTTTTGGTTATATAAATTACAACCCAGACATTATTAAATGTTACCTAAAATTTTATCTAGCGCTGTTTGCATAACTATAGCCTAGCGATTCATATCGGATATAGTTAAATATACAGCGCCTGGCTGGGTTCATGGTTCGTTGCCCCTCTGGTAGGACAATTTAATGAAAATGCTTGAATATATATACATATAGCAGGCAATTGTTCATGCGACACGTGGAGGAGTAAGTTAGTAGTAAGTCCCCACAAAACTTCGTTCTTTTGTTTGACAATTTATAAGAAGTGCTGAACCCAAGGTTAAAGGCAAAGCACTTTGGTAATTATGTCGATTTAGGTTTACTCTTTGTCCTTGAAAATATAGCACTTGCTAGCTCTGGAGTGTAAGCAGACAAGCGTGCATTGGACAGGAGATATAATTTCCAAATGAAATGAATGGACAGAGCACGTGCCATGCTTAGGGTGACCAGGCCCAGTTAGGGATGGTTCAACTTTCGATATACAACTGTGACTTGTTATCGCTGTAACTGTGACTTGGAAATTGTATCGTGACTTTATAATTACTTCCCATAATTTAGCAAATTCCCGGTGGGCAATCGAAAAATACTGCTAAAAACATAATGACAATTAGTTTTTTAAGCCAAAACTTAATCAAAATTTACACATACAGCTAAGAAAAGATGATTATAAAAGCCCTGCACTTGTAGACCACAATCCTAACTGCTAATTAAATTAATATACGATAATTATATGCACGAAAGCCCACTAGATATATATAGATGTTTACTTCCATATGCATAAGGGTGGGTCATTTTTTTTACCCTTGCAGAGGGTATATAGAAATTGTCCAGATGGTTGTAACGCATTGAAGGAAGAATTTCCGACTATATAAAGTATATATATTCTTGATCAGCATGACGAGCTGAGTTGATTTAGCCATGTCAGTCTGTTTCTATGCTATCTCCTCCGTCAGTTTTAAAGCTATCGCAACCAAACTATGCACGAAGTCTTCTGATACAAATCCGCTGCACATTTGTCGGAACCGGCCGGATCGGATGACTATAACATATAGCTGCCATAGGAACGATCGGTCGAAAAACTAGTTCTAGTTAGAAAAACTTTTTTGTTTTTAATGCAAACGCCTCCAAACTCCGCATTTACTAGTTTGTAATGCTTCTTCACGATTCTGCAAAGTTTGGTCGAAATCGGACATCTATATAGTATAGCTGCCATACAAAAGTAGGGTTAGAAAAATAGTCTTGGTAAGAAAAACTATTTTGTTTTCAATGTAAACCTCTCTAAAATTGGCATATATTTATTGTATAAGCTTTCACGCAATTCTTCAAAGTTTTGTCAAAATCGGATGACTATATGTTATAGCTGTCATAGAAATGTTCGGTCGAAAAACTAGTTTTAGTAAGAAAAACTTTTTTGTTTTCAAAGAAAACGCTTCCAAACTTTGTATTTTATAGTTTGCTATGCTTTCCCATGATTCCACTAAATTTGGTCGAAGTCGGACTTCTATATAGTATATCTGTCGTAGAAAAGTAGTGCCAGAGAAGTATTTTTAGTGAGAAAAACTTGTTTGTTTTCATTAAATATGTCTTTCAAATGACTAAGACAACCACGCTTTGGATCAATTCAAGCTTACTCGTACTTAAACATTTTTACGATATGACTCTTATGTTAGTTTACAGAGCATTAACATTAATGTGAATAAATAAACTAAAATAAGCTTGATCTTCGTACAGACAATAGGAGATGAAAATTTGGTTGCTGTAGCTCTTCTAGTCTCCGATACCTAAGGAGTTCATACAGGCGCACAGGGCCATATCTACTCGGCTGTTGCTGTTGGTCAAGAATATATACACTTTATAGATACGGAGATGCTTCCTTCTGCCTGTTACGTTTTAGTATACTCTTTTTACTCTATGAGTAACGGGTATATAAACATACCATGGGCAGATGAAACCAAGATAAATTTTGCTTGGATCTATTGAAAATCTCCTTGTAAGGAGCCCAAAAATATCTCTCTCCTTGGAGTACCCTTCTCCAGATTGATAGAATATCACACATGCTTTTGAACTCTGATCGAGTTTAAATTCTTTACTTAATTTTAAAATTTTAAATATTTCGCTCACTAAATTTTTTAAAATTTTTCCATGCTTCGACGTTTAATACGCAGCTCTTTAGAATCTATGAAATACAAGTCGCCATGCAAAATAACTGTTATGGGGGATGGTCAGTTGGGGATTACCATCTGTGCACTTCTCTTGCTGCGCAATCTCACCAAGAACTTAATTATTTTTGATGTACGTCGTGATTGGCTCAAACTGGAGGCCCTGGACATGCTGCATGCCTCCTGTTGGCTCGGAGATCCGCATGTGGAGCCCTGCGGTGATGGTTCGCATACCAGTAATTCGGATATCATAATCATTGCCACCGGAGCTGGTCCCACGTGCTGTGACACACAGCACCCGGTGGTGCAAGAAAATATGCGGTATTTACGGAAATTCGTCCCAAAATTGGTTAAGTTAAGCCCCAAGGCGGTGTTTGTGGTGATTAGTAATCCAAATGAACTCATGACCTATGCCGTTCAGCGTTTGGGCAAGTTGGAGAGGCATCGTTGTTTCACCACCGGCTGTCATTTGGACTCGGCACGCTTCCGCTATATAATCTCAAAGGAGCTCAAGGTGCCATTTGCGGATGTTCGGGGTTATGTTATAGGAGAACATGGCGAAAATGCTGTACCCGTGTGGTCAAGTTTATCGGTGGCGGGAGATCCATTGGTTCCAGATCTATACGCGGAGAGGGAGAAGTGGAGTAAGCTGTTTGCGCGAGTGACTGATAACTCTGTGAAAGGCACGAACAGCTATATCAATTGGGCTATGGCCTTGACTGTTATAGATGTGGTTGAAGCCATGAGAGTGGATGAGGGTCGAGTACTTTGCTTAGGTACTGATGTACAGGGTATTTGGGGCTTGAATGAGACAGTGGTTTTATCTTTGCCCTGTAAACTCACCAGTCAGGGCATAAGCCATGTATTGCAACTGGAATTAGACGATGAGGAAAAGGAGAAGCTGCACGAATCAGCCAGGAAATTGTTGGCAGCTCAATACACTTTGGTGTTGTGAGGCTTCGATAGCAAAACTTTGACTGCCTAAATCTTCTAGAGGCTCGAGAGTTTATAAAGCACTTTTTTGATTAAGGCCCTTTCAAAAATTGCACCTTTAAATTGTTTAATAAATTTGGTATTGAATTTATTTTCTTTCTAGCTTTTCTTTTTAAATGGGGGAATGGTAAAAAGAGCATTGTTTTTGTTCAATTCTGATTGACCTTTTCCAAAATTTGTCGATTTTTAGACCAACTCTGGCTTGAAATAGGCTTAGAAGTGCAAAATTGTGGTAAAGTTAGAAAGAACAAGAAAGAAAGTCGGTCAAGCCCGACTATAACATACTCTGTACCAAGAAAATTTGTCTTTTGATCATAACTCGAAAACCGTTCATCCGATCTTCTTCATTTCTTTGGCGGTCAGTCGCAAACCAACACTCGTCGTGAACAGTCGCATACAGCAAACCTACGCTTCATCTGTTCTTATCAGTGTCTTTTCACTCTCTCTTTTGTGTCTTGAGCCTCCGCGACCGCTTGCGGTGCTCTTATCTTGATCTCGATCTAACTGTTACTGTAAAAGATTGAAAAAAAATCAAAAGTCTTCGACAAAAAGTCTATCTTAAGACTAAATATGGGTGAGGGTGACCCCCCCGATCACCAAAAGGCAAGTGGGCCGGTTTTTCTGACCCAAAGCCAAGTTAAAACATTGAATTCACCTGGACCAAAGTACATAGTGATATCTCGTGCCGACGAAAATGAAAAACAATTCAAGCTATCACCATTTGCCGTTAAAAAAATAATTGACTATAATTGTGGCGGCGAGGTCGACTCCTGCAAGAAACTGCGAAGCGGTGATTTACTTATTAAAACAAAAAACCTTCAACAAGCCAACAAACTCCTGAAGATGACCCATTTTACCGACAACATGCCTGTCATCGCCTCGGAACATCTAGCACTGAACTACAGCAAGGGAGTTATTTACTCAAATGATCTCCGAGACATACCAGAAAATGAGATTCAGACCGAGCTAGAAAGCCAGAACGTCACACTGGTTAAGAAAATAATGAAAAAAGTAAATGGTAACCTGTGCGAAACTGGACTACATATTCTAACATTCGCCTCCACAACTCTTCCGAACTTCATCATGATCGGCTATGAGAAGACAAACGTTCGTCAATACATTCCAACTCCACTTCGTTGCAACAATTGCTTCCGATTTGGGCACACATTCAAAGTGTGCAAAAGTGAAAAAACCTGCTCCAACTGCGGCTCCCCGCACCACGTAAACGAGGAGGAAAACGAAACTTGCACAAACAGCATTGGATGCATCAATTGCAGCGCAAACAAATTGCCAAGCAATTCTCACTCTTCTATCGACAAAAAATGCCCAATTTATCTAAAACAACAGGAAATCATCGCCATCAAAACGACCCATAAGGTAGACAACAAGACGGCGTACGAAATGTATAACCAAAACCATCAACTTGGTCACCAAACCTTCGCCAACATAACCAAAAGGTCTACCCCAGACACCAACTTAATCAAGGAGAATCCAACCGACAACACAACAAAGATGCCTCAACCGGAATCCAACTCTAAGTCAAAAACCATCCTAAAGCCTAACAGCACAGCTCGCAATATACTTTGCTATGACGACCTCGATGATCTCGCAGCTATCACCCAGCCCAGCACATCCTTAACCGCTAAGTTAAGCCAGAACTTAACTACCAAACAACAAGTGCAAGTATTACCCCGTAAAACCTCAAAAAAAGCACTAAGACAACTAAAATCAAAATCTAAAAGCAACAACATCAACACCATTGTAGGAACTGAAGACAGTTCCGATACCATGGAATTCCAATAATTTGCGCCCAATCTCAAGCCATGTCCCCGGTTGGCGGACAGAGGAGCTTTATCTTTTCAAACATTTTGAGGGGATTGGTTCCTCAGTCAGTCAACCGGGGACATCAAGATATATACAACCCACAGTTCACTGTAGTAAATCCCACTCTGAATATCTACACAGTTAATCTCCAGATCAAATATTCATTCATGCCTCTTAAAATAATACAGTGGAACATCCGCGGTTACACTAACAACTACAGCGAACTACTTATTATTATAAAAGAACATTCCCCCCAAATAATATCTTTACAAGAAACACATATACAACCCTTTACCACCTTCCCAATACCTGTAAACTATAATATTCTAACAAACATACCACAAAACAGCTTTGGAGGAGCAGCACTGCTCATACACAAGTCAGTCCAATCAACTGAAATCAGAACTAATGATGACATTGAAGCAGTAGCGGCAGAAATACGCTCTGAATCAAAGTTTACCATATTCTCTGTGTATATACCACCGAATAAGCCATTTAGCCCAACAAACATAGACAACACACTAGCAGTTCGAAATAAAACAGCACTTATTACAGGTGATTTTAATAGTTGGCACCCAACATGGGGTTCAACCAAACCAAACAAGAGAGGCAACATTCTACACAAATATATCACACAAAACAACTGGACCCTCCTTAACGACAAATCACCCACACATTTTACAACACACAACACATTCACAAACATAGACCTGTCACTGTGCACACCAGACATGCTTCCTTACATATCCTGGAAACGGACTAACCACTTGTGCGGTAGCGACCACTACCCCATCATCATGACACTATACCAAAAATACCAACCAATTAAACCAGCAAGAACTCATTTTAAATTAGCTAAAGCAAATTGGGAACTATTTGAAAACTCAGTCAGCACTATAAACACTTATGTTCCCATAGCTGATGAGGTCAATAAAGAGGCAGCAAACTTAAACAAAATAATACTTCAAAGCGCTCATAGAGCTATCCCAAAAACGTCTCTTAATCAACAACCACGAAATGTCCCATGGTGGAACAAAACGTTAGAGGGCCTGAAAAAGGAAAAAAACAAAATGTGGAACAAATTAAATAGAAACATAACGCAAGAAAACATACTCAATTTTAGAAAAGCAAACGCAGTTTTCAGACGAGAAATCAGAAACTATAAAAAAACAGCAACCCTAGAATTCACCTCACAAATAAGTCCCAATACACCATCATCTAAAATTTGGTCAAACATCCGTGCATTTTGTGGATTAAACCCAATGAAATCCATCCATGCAATATGGAACGAAGATTTAAAAAACACAAGCACTGACCACCATACAATAGCTAACACCTTTGCAAAATATTGGTCGGAGGCATCCGGCGATATA